>JAURVB010010974.1:0-23605 GCA_033002965.1 Piper betle
TCAAGTATTTTTGGACTCAAACTATTTTTAGTTGAGCCAACTGTTTGTTTTCAAATACTAAATGTCGGTTTAGAGGAAACGATTGATATAGGAATGACTAAAACATCTTAAGCAATTTTCCTAAAATAGGATATTTTACTATGTTCAATCTCCACCATGATAATATATCTAACTACTCATCTACTCCATCTATAAAAGGAATAGTTGGTTCATCCAAATAATTCTTCAAATCAGTTCGTATTGACTCCTTTTATGAATATTTCATAATCAACTTACTTAGTCCTTGCAATCTTCTACTTATGCCTCCAATAGGACAAATAATTAATAAACTTTTAATTTTAATAGAGGGCTTGTTTGACACTCATCTAGCCATGATTTCACATCAATCTTATTTTTTGAATTTTCCCATTGTAATATAATATTTTTTTATTCAAATACTTTTTTAAAAAGTGATTTTAATTTTTATGCTAATTGACATGAGGGAAACTAAGAAAAATATAAGAGATAACAATTATATGAATGAGATGTTAATTGTTTGTGAGCAAAAATACTATTTATAATGAAAAAAATAATTAGATAATGAAATAAATATGAGATGAAAATAATTTCTTATATTGACCGAATTTTGACCGTGTCCAACTAGGATCGACTTGACCAAAGAATTTTGACCGTGGATGACCAAGTTTTTGCCCGAGGTTAAACGGACGAACATGGACAATGCCTTGTCCAATGCCGACTGCCTGACGCGCACCCTTACCCATATTCGTTGGGAGGAAGAAATTTTCTCAGTATTTATTGCATCCATGACCATGATTAAAGAAAAGTAATCCCCTTCGTCATGTGTCATTTGATGTTGCCCCTATCACTGATTGTCTTGCCATCTTCATTGTCGCCTCCCTTCCCATGTGCGCCTTGTTGTTGAGTGATGTGTAAATTATAACGCAAGTGCACGTACCGAATCAAGTAATAAAAATGATAAGAAAGTATCGTCCCATGAGGAATTAGTAGTAGAAATTCTCAATTACCAAAATAAATTTAATTAATTATACTTAAATGAAAGCAAATTCAAAGTGTGATTTAACTATGAATTAAAACTAAACTAATCTAAAATGCAATATTTAAATTAAATATTAACTTCTAGACGATAAACCTAAGATTTTCAATTTCACCTAGAGCTCTTTATAATTAAAATTATAACTTCTATCTATGAATTACACATTTGAATCATTAACCACGTGAATTAATTATTTATGACATCTCTCAATTCACTATAAACTTATCACTTGAACTCAACTCTATATTTCTATGAAATTATGTATGCAAAATGATACTTTAAGTTTTGCCCTTAATGGTTACCTAAGACATATGAGTATATTTCTATCTCATATGTGAATCGCCTAAAATAAATGAACAAATGCTATTTTATTCAATAAAAAATTTAATCTTTCTATCTCTAGACAAGATCAAATCTCTAGATCTAACAATAGGTGGCTAGTTTAATGATAGCATTTATGAATAGAATAAAATAGATGATCCATCATCATAATCACATAGATAAAAATTAATAACCTTTATTAATCCATGCACTAAGTGTAATTAAAAATCCTAGAAAAGAATTTACTCCATAAAGTATTCGATAAAACTCAAGAAATTCATATTTGATAAGAAAGACATCATTTAATTACAAAGAAAAGTAAATCAAAATAAAGAGAAACTCTTTTGGAGAAAGCGTCTTCTTCTTCTGATCCAATTTCTTCGTTGTTCCTTCTCGTCTTTCATGTCGTCCTGTGTTGTTCTCCTCTTTTTAAAACCCTAATCAAGTTTATAAAGGATCCACCTAAATATTACAAGTGGGGTCCACCAGGATTTCCAGAATTATTAGAAAAATCAGTTTTCCCGCCACCAGCGCTCAAGCACTCAAAATCCGAGCACTCGAGTGCTCAGCTCTCAGTGATAACACTTTCTTAACATAAAGGCCAGCACTCAAGTGCCCTACTCTTGGTTACAAAATTCTTGGTTATGCGTTTTGGCCCGAATTCATTCTGGATCGTCTTCTAACTCTTATACCCTATTAGAACAACATTAATTAGCTTTTTACACCAAAATCACAATAATTTCTTGCATTCTTAATAATATCTAATAAACTTTTAAACTCATAAAATTGAAATAAAAATCACTCAAAATATGACAAAAATCAACATAAAATACAAAGAATAATAACTCTTTTCATAGAGTTATTACACCCCCAAACTTAAATATTTGCTAGTCCCGAGCAAAACCTAAACTAGACTCAATTCATTTCTCCACTCCACACAACCCATCCAACAAATCAATTTATAACTTCTCATTAGTGCACGAATATTATTCCTTGAAATCAAATAATAACATTCCAAAATTTAGAGGATATCCAATTGTAAAATAAAGATGCAAACATAATTCCCAATATGAAAAGAAAATAAAACTCCTAAACTTATCTTTCAAATGAGTTTAGAATCAGCTTATACCATCATCTAATACAATTAAATCAAATTCTCCATAAGTTCAAGTGTAAATTTTCTCTCCACTAATATAAGTACCTTGTCAATCAAGATCAATACGACTTTTTAGGTTGTAATGGGGCTAGGCTAAAGGTTAAAAATTGATATTAAGATCAAAAGCAATAAACCCTAGCTCAAGACTCTTTCCAAGTTTGAAACAAATTAATTTAAATCCTTGTCACCATCAATTTCATCCACTCATTCACATTCTACTTCAAAAAACACACACATAATTTATAGAATAACAACGAAACATTTTTTCTTCTTCAACTCCAATTTTTTTTTGTTCATAAAATTTTTTTTCAACTCCTTCATCCCCGAAGGTATCATTCTCATTTAGTAATCAATTATTTACAACCTTGGAAAAGTCAATCATTGAGGTTTTAAGTTAGGATAATTAACAAACAAGGATAAATAAAATGAAATAAAGGCTCAATCTCTTAATATCACAGGAAAACAAGCAGAATATGTTAACTTTACGGCTCAAAATTGGCCAAAACAAGGATAAATAAGGATATCTTGAAATGACCTAGTTAACAAACTCACCTACATTACTTCTATCATGACAAGTCACCTATGATTTCGCCTCAAGAAAATCTTTACTAGAATTCTAGATCACTTTCTTCAATTGTATTAACAATAGCATAAACATCATCTAAGCATCATCAAAATCAAAGTTGGGAGTTAAAAAAATTATTTAGGGAAAAACATTCACACTCAACTCAACCCATAGAATCTCTACCTATTATATTATCAAACAAAGAAAAATAACGAACACTTCTATCATCAAACAAATTAATAAGTTGGATGAGTCATATGAAATAAAAAAACACTGATAAAAGAAACCTAAAAAATATACTACTAACAACTCCTAATTTATTTTAACATCAAGTAACCCCCCCCCCTAACAAAACTTAAACAATGCATTGTCCCAATGCTAAAAAATATAGACTTAAAATAACAAAGCAAAAGGACTTCCCTATTAAAACAAAGTAATTGGAAGGGATAAAATAGACCAAAATAAACCTATTTACTCCCAAATTAAAACTAAATAACCTATCTTATGAAAAGTAAGCCAAAAACATGGGTTGCCTCTCATAAAGTGCTAAATTTATAGTCGTTAGCTTGATTATTCTAACTTACCTATTATGGAGAGACAGTAATGAAGGTTCGGTGTGCGTGAACATTACCTCCAAGATAAAACTTAAGTCTTTGCCTATTAACTTTAAAACTGTACTCGAACCTTCCTTGCAAATTTCAACAGGCTCCATGGGGACATGCTTGTCGGATGATTAAAGGGCCTAAAAATGCATACCTAAACTGAGATGGTAGTTGTTTCAACTTCAAGGTCGGTGGGACTTCAATGGAAGGCTTGATCATCGTCGATATTGAAGGTTGCAACTTCAAAGGCTCAAATCTATCTTGACCTCAAGTGAATATTGGAGTAGAATTTAGCAAGTACAAATATTCCCCTTTCTATGGTCACATACATTAATGGTCAAATACATCAACATACATGGTCACATACATCAACATAATTAAATGACATAGATTACGTATGGATGTGTAGCATAAAAATTACATGTAATTTGATTTAAACATGCCTATTTTCAACTGGTCCAACTTTATGAAATCACTAAAATAAAGTGAAACATAAACCAAATACTGCAATTCACATAAAAAAAAAAACAAAACAAACTCCCACTAAAGTAACATATCATCAAATGATACAACACCCAGATGAAGCAACATGCTCATGAAAAACCTTGGGAGGTAAACTTTTAGTAAGTGGATCCGCAACCATGAAGTTTGACTCAATATGCTCTATAGAAACTTTACCACTCTGAACTCTTTCTTTCACAACAAGGAACTTGATCTCTATATGTTTTGATTTAGATGAGCTCCTGTTGTTATTTGAATATAATACTACAGACTGATTGTCACAAAATAACTTAAGTGGTCTTTCAATATTATCAACAATGCACAGCCCTGTGATAAAATTCCGTAACCATATTCCATGATTGGATGCCTCATAACAAGCTATGAATTCAGCTGCCATGATAGAAGAAGGTATGAGTGTTTGCTTAGCATTCCTTGAACAAATAGCTCCTCCAGCAAGTAGGTAGACATAGCTAGAAGTGGATTGACGACTATCTTGACATCTAGCAAAATCAGAATCAGAATACCCAATGATCTTAAGTTGATCTGACTTCCGATATGTAAGTATTTAATGTTTTGTTCTCTGAAGATATCTCATGACTCTTTTGGCTGCTATCTAATGATCCAATCCCAGATTACTCAAATATCTACCCAACATTCTAACAATATACGCAATATCTAGATGCGTACATACTTGAGCATACATAAGACTTCCCACTATTGAAGCATAGGGAATCTTTTGCATTTCCTTTCCTTCTATGTCATTTTTAGGGCATTGATTGAGACTAAATGTGTCTCCTTTAGAAATAGGGGTATCTCCTGGTTTACAACCTTGCATGCCAAATCTCTTAAGCATTTTTTATAAATAGGTTTTTTGTGATAATTCAAGTATACATTGAGAGCGGTCCCAATGTATTCGAATTCCTAATACAAAAGACGCATTTTCAAGATCTTTTATTTTAAATTTCTTTGATAAAAATCTTTTGGTTTCATGCAAAAAACCTATATTATTGTTGGCAAGCAATATATCATCAACATATAAAACCAGAAAAATATACTTACTCCTACTAAACTTATGGTATATACAATCATTAATCACATTAATCTCAAAACCGAACAAGAGAATAACTTGATGAAATTTATGATACCATTGACGAGAAGTATGCTTAAGTCCATAGATGGATTTCTTTAATTTGCAAACTATATTCTTTGAATCTCTAGATACAAAGTTTTCTGATTGCACCATATAAATTGTTTCATCAATGTCACCATTTAGAAACACAATCTTTACATCCATCTGATGTAACTCAAAATCAAAATGTGCCACTAATGTCATAATTATTCTGAATGAGTCTTTCGATGAAACTGGAGAGAAAGTTTCATTATAATTGATGCCTTCCTTTTGAGTAAAGCTCTTCGCAACAAGATGAGATTACCTTTCGAATCCTTCTTGGTTTTAATATTCATTTACAACCAATAGGTTTTGCACCTTTAGGCAATGGGACAAGATCCCAAACGTCATTGGCTTTCATGGACTTCATCTCTTCATTTATGGCATCAATCTACTTTTGAGAATTAGAACTCTTCCATGGCTTGATGAAAGTTGATTGGATCATCTTCCACCATTCCAATGTTATCCTCATGTTCTTGGGGAAAGATGATATAATCATCTGAAATTGCATTTCTCTTTTCTTTTATGGATCTCCTCAATAATATTTTCTCTTAAGGCAGTTAAGTTGCTCTTCAGGTATAATTTGATGATTGTGATTAGGGAGATTTTCGACATTGTCTTATAATTTTGGTATTGTTTCTTGAACAACATAAGGAATATGATCCTGATTATTGTCCAAAATAATCATGGGAAGAGAAACAGATTCTTCTTCAAAAACAAAGTCTCTAACTTTATTTCCCCCTCCAAACTTAATATCCTCAAAGAACTGGGCATTTCCCGTCTCAAAGAATGACCTTGTCGTAGGATCATAAAATTTATACGCTCTAGATCGTTTAGAGTACCCAATAAAATAACTGCTAACTGTTCTTGAGTCTAGTTTCCTTTTATTTGGCCTATAAGGCCTTGCCTCAGTTGGACAACCCCAAAGGCATAAATACTTAATACTAAGCCTTTTTCCAGTCCACAATTTATAAGGGGTCTTAACTGTTGCTTTTGTTGGTACTCTATTAAGAAAATATGTTGTTGTATTCAGTGCCTCACCCCTGAGTGAATCAGGTAAAGTAGTATGAGCAATCATACTTCTCACCATGTCTTTTATGTTCAGTTTCGTCTCTCAGCAACACTATGCATGCTAGGAGTACCTAACATTGTGTTTTGTGGGACGATTTTGTACTCTTCTAAGAATTTGGCAAATGGTCCTGGACATTGTACACCTGATCCATCATATTTACCATAGTATTCCCACCACAGTCAAATCTGATAGCCTTGATAGTTTTGTCAAGTTAGTTCTCAACTTCAACCTTATATGCCTTAAACACGTTCAATGCTTGAGGCTTCTCATGAATGAGATAAAGGTAACCATAACAATAATAATTATTTATGAACATAATAAAATATTGTTGACCATTCCAAAAAGCCATAGGAAATAGCCTACAAATGTCCGTATGTATTAACTTCAAGTAGGGTTGCTAATTGAGTGAGCTAGATCGTGAGCATTTGGTGTTCGGCTTGGCTCGACTTGACTCGAAACTCGATATTTAATTGTGAACTCGACTCGAACTCCAATCCTATGAGTCGAGTTTGAGTAAAGAAATGTTTGATTCGATTCGACTCGGTTATAACTTGAACTCGACTCGAAATCGTCTCGTAGTTCGACTCGAACTCAACTCGATAATATAATATAATAATATACATAATATCACTTACCTACTCAAAATACATGTAAAATTATAAATAAATAATATTATTGATTACGTACTAAAGGATGGTAGTGGTGGGGGTATTTTATTTTTTATTTTTTATTTTTCTTATCAAATCTTGATAGTCCTTGTAATCAAACGATCCAGATTAAAATTTGAAATAAAAACATTATCTACCCACGGCTAAGATTTTATATATATATATATATATATATATATATATATATAAGTTTAATTGTAACTAGTTATATTTATTTATATATAATAAAATTACAACATAGCGTCATAACTCAATTGGGAGAGCGTTAGAATAAAGATGTGAAGGTTGCGTGTTCATTCTACGCTCATCGCATTTTTTCATCTAACATAAGTCGTTCAATTCTTTATTTAAAAATGTGTCCAAAATGTTTGTGCCAGAGTAAAGCAGAATTCTCATTAGTTAATTTTCTTTGCGTACCATGTAAACCCACATGCTAGTTTCATTAAAAGATGCAATAGTATCAAGTAAATATAAATTATCATAAAAAGACAAGGAACCCGTACCCACAATATTTGAATTGAGAAAAAGACTAAATGAACAAGAGTAACCAAATTTGTCCAACTTAGAAATATAAACCAAATTATGTCTAAAAAATGGTACAACATATGTCTCTTACAAATCCAAATAATATCCTGTCTTAAATAATAATCTAAAAGTCCCTATTGTTTCAACTACAATTGATTTGCCATTGTTATGTGTTTAAATTATACAATATTTACCCATGTTTTTAATATGATTTTGTACTTTCTGGGTATAAACATTATTAATTAGGTGATATTTCTCCTTTTATTCTAGTTAATTAACATTGTATGAGATATGCTTAATTTTGGAGTTTAAATGCAGAAAAAGATGAAACAAATTAAGCTTTGGAATAAAAAAATGATGGTCACCCAATGGTTACTACAAGGAGTTCACAAAGCTCGATGAGGATGCATGTACATTGCTTTGGCTGCATTTGAGTATGTTGAGGAGTTGGAAATTTGAATGGACATCATAATCAATTAGAATACATTAATTTGTAAGAAACCTCCTTCAATTCATGTATCTTGTGGCCATCTCATTTTCTATATAAAGGGGTGGTCATTTGTTGTTTGAGATATCTCAACTTTTGGCTTAGAAGTAGTTCTAGTTTTTGTAATTCTTTCCCTTTCATAATGAAAAAGTATTTTCTTCTTTATAATGTTTTCTATTTTGATTATGGAGTAATTGTGTATTTCGTTCTAGAGAAGAATGGAACTTAACATGATTTAATTGAAATTATTTCAACTTCTTACTTTTTTATTCAATAGGATTGTTTGAATTATCGTGTTCTTAATACTAAGAATAGATTGATCACCTATTTCTTAGATTATGAGGTTTAATTAGATTTTGGGAGAAATTAATTAGATTAATCATTGATAATTCATCATACAACGAGTCTTTTGACTTATTTGTCATTGTGGTCGGGAGATACACAACACCGTATGTGATTGTAAGGCAACTCTTAATGCGTTATTTTGTTGATTAATCAATTATCACCGAGAGGTAGAAATTGAGGCAAAATAATAGAAGCATGAAGGAGCGGGAGCCACCATGTCATATAGTTATCCTAGATCGACAATTCGAGGGAATAGAAGATAAGACTAAGATTGATAAAGATTAATTTCATGTTAAGGGAAATTCCACTCTAGAACGAATTTTATCTGAAACTAAATTTTTTTTCTTGTTGTTGTTTTACTCTTAGTTCTATTTTCTACTATTAACACAAGGAAGACGATACTTAAATTTATCATTATATTACTTGTTTTGACCATGTATACATGTATGTCATTGAAATTATGCGAACAACCATCACCCACATAGATAAATCTTTCAGCATCATTTGGCTTTTGGTAAATTAGGCAACCATGCATTGATACACTTATATAAGTAGCAGCATTCGAATCTAGCCACCAAGTGTGTATTGACATTAAAGCTAAATTAACCTCAGAACAAACAAAATTAAGAAATAGACACTTCTTTGCACGCCAAGTGTTCTAAAGACAAATTTGAAAATCATAATCGTATTTATCCTTTTTTTCATAATTCTAATTTAACCCATCATAAACTAAAAATTACAAAAATGATATCTACGCATATTTATTTATTACTTATCTTAAATATTAATAACTTATTAATCTTAATTTTAATAGATCAATTTAATTTAAGTCAAACTTTAATAATAGCATAATATATATATATATATATATATATATATATATATATATATATATATATATATATATATAGGGTAAAGGGTATATAAGCTCGGGGTAGAAAAAATCTTTTGTCTGGGTCATCCAATCATAAGGACGGCCCAGATCTATTGTTTGAAAAAAAAATCTCCCCGCCGCCACGCCGCTCGGTCGTGCTCTACCTCGACCCTCCCCGCCAGCCCGCCCTGCTGCGGTGCCATTCTGCCACAGTCGCCCCCTCCCCCGTCACAAACTCCTCCTCCCCGATCCCCCTCGACCCAGACGTCCCCACTGCGGGCGGAAGGGACGGCAGGGTCAAGGGGGAGCGGGGAGGAGGGGCGTTTGAGGCAGGGGAGGGGAGCGACCACGGTGGGGCGAGGGCGGCCACAGACAGGGCAAGATCAACACGGCCAGGGGAAAGGGGCGGGGATGACCGCGGTAGGGGACAGGGTGGGGGTGAGCGTAGACTGGGCAGGGCCGTAGCATCAGGGGAGTAGGGTGGGGGCGAGCATAGATGGGGCGGGGCCGTAGCGGCATGGGAGCGGGGAAAGGACGACCACGGCGGGGCAGGCCAGCCGTTGCGGGGAGGAGCGGGGTGGGATCTATCGCCACGCGGCTCGATTCGGCCGTGGCCGGCCATGTCTGGTCGCCCCACGACTGGATAGGGCGGGCGGCGTCCAAATATGGCTGAGACGGGCCGCCCGCGGCCACGTTTGTGTTTTTTAAAAAATAGATCTGGTCCATCCTTGTAATCCGACATCCCAGACGAAAGTTTATTTTTTAAAAAAATAACAGATCTGGGTCATCCTTGTAATTGGACGCTCACCTCAACCCTTCTCATATATATATATATATATATATGTACAAATTTTCTCCTATGCGCTACCTTGTTTGGTAGTGCATAGGCACCGCATGGATTCCAGGCCGTTGGATCCAGATCCAACGGCCTGGATCAAAGACACAACCCCCCCCCCGCGTTCCCGTCTGGCTCCCGCCTTCCCGCTCTCGCCTGGCGCCCTCCCTCCCGCTCCCGCCTAGCGCCCTCCCATCTGCGGCCATAAAATGCAGCAGCCCCCTCGCCACAAGCACCATACTGCCTCCTGACCCCCCACTGGCCGCCTCCCGCGCCGCCCCCCCCCCCGCGGGCCCCTTGCCGCCACCCCCCTGTCGGCCTCCCCCCTTGACGTGCGGAACTTGTGTCGGGGTAAATTTTTGATTTTTAATTAGGTTTATGCTTAAATGAAATAGTAAGTTACAAAACAATTAAAATTTTTTTTGAGGACGTAATAGTTGTCTTAATTTCTTATACTTATGTTTTTATATATTTTTTATGTCAGAAACATTTGTGAGTGTAGTCGAGAAGGCCAGATTTACATCTGTCATCTAAGAACAAATCCAGTCGAAGACGAGCATTCAGGTAAGAGTTAAAAAACACTTTGACTAAATTAAATTATGTTTATTGCTACTATTTTAGTTGAAAATAATCTTAATCTGAGTTTTTAAAAATTTTGTATATTTTAAGAATGGACAATCATCAAGATAACAGATATGAGGAAGAAGAATCAGGTCAATATATTACAACAATCTATCCTAGTGTAGAAATTGAGTTTAAACCGAAGGTGGGAATGGAATTTGATTGTTTAGACGATGCACTCAACTTCTACAGTAGTTACTCAAAAATGGCAGGATTTGGGTTATGTAAACATAGTACAAATTATCATAAGAAAATAAAAGAGTTATGGTTGCAAGTGTTTGTGTGTTCTAAAAAGGGACATATAAAAGAAGATGAGGCACAAAGAGAAATACCCGACAAAGGAAAAAAGAGAAGTCATCCTATATTAGAGAAGATTGTCATGTATGCATCAGGGTAACTAAAAATATAGAGGGCACATGGAAGGTCATGCTTTTGGAAGAAGGGCACAGTCATGCACTCCTGACACCATCAAAAATTAAATTTCTCATGTCACATATGCATGTTACAAGTGTGCACCGAAATTTGATTGACATATTTAGAGAGGCTAACATAAGAACTTCTCAACTAATGTCTGTGCTAGAAATTGAAGCAGGTGGGGCTGAAAATATTGGTTGTACCGAAAAAGATATTAGAAATGCCCAGACAAGAAGTAAAGAAGAGATAAAGGAAATAGATGCCCAATTATTGTTAGAACATTGTGAGGAAATGAAAGAAATGAATGACTCCTTTTTTATTCCTATGAAGTAGATATGAGGGTAGATTAAAGCATTGTTTTTGGGCGGATGGAATTGCAAGAAAAAATTATCATTTTTTCTCAGATGTGATGATTTTTAATACAACATATGATACAAATAAATATGCACTTGTTTTTACACCATTCACCGGAGTAAACCATCACAGGCAAGCAATTACATTTGGATGTGCATTTTTGTGTAATGAGAAGGCAGAGTCATTTGTGTGGCTGTTTGAAACATTTTTGAAATGCATGGATGGAAGGCATCCAGGGGCAATTGTTACTGATCAAGATCCTGTAGTGGATAAAGCAATTAAATTGATATTTCCTTCAACATATCATCGTCTTTGTATATGGCATATCCTTAAGAAGGAAAGTGAAAAATTAGGTGCAATTGCTCACAGAAGGGAGTTTTATGTGTAAAACCCACGACTCGAGTTAGGGTTTTATAGTCGTTAGCTGGTCGGTTTGACCGTGGTTCGAGTCAGTTCTGCTTTCATAACACGTGTGCGGGGCCGAGGCCGACCGTGTGCACGTGCTATGAGGGCCCATGTATACCCAAGTATCGATGATAGCATCAGATACGCATCAGCAGACTGAGTTATCAGTAGATATGAGAGTATACAGTTGATGATTTTATTTTTATTTTTTATGTTGTTATCAGTAGATATGAGAGTATACAGTATCGATTCTGCCGCCGCCTTGACGTCGAAGCCCTTCCCCTCGACCTTCCTTACAGTTCCCCTATTTAGCGCCGCCGTCGAGGCTGGCCGTGGGTTCTATCGGAGTGACCGACCGCCCCGACCGAACTCGACCTCGTCGCCGGTGGCCATCGCCGCGGCTGCCCTTGTTGTCACCACCATTGATTTTCCCTTCTTTTTTAGTATTATTATATGCATGTTGTGGTCATGGTAGCATATTAGAATTAATTTTATTAACTTCATGATTTTAGTTTAATTAATCGTGAATTATGATAAACATGTTATGATTAGCGTAGATTGTGTTGTGTGATGTAAATGCTCACTAATAAAATTATTAGTAAACCATTGAATAGTTAATTAAATTCTTGTCAACTAGTTAATTTATGAATTTGCATGATTTAGGTTTTTGCATGCTCGTATTAAGTTAAACAGATTAAATTGATTAAACCATTGTCACCTAATTAGAATAGGTATGTTTTGAAATTAGAATTAAAAGTGCTAGGTAATAAGTAACGTATGAAATTATAAAATTATTAACTTGCTTGACAATTAGAGATTAAGTGTGATTGTTGAGATGATTGTCATGTTTGATTAGATTCATGTGTGCATGTGGATATATTAGTTATATAGGCGTGCATCATATATGTATGCGTGTTAGTAAATAGTTATGTTCATGTAGGTTCGTTGCAAGAGCTCGCCGTCTAGGCACGAGACTGCGCTTGGAGCTTTTGACAGGTCCGTTAGGACACGCTTCTCAGGTTTTATTGCTCTACTCTATCGGTGATTTGATTTATTGATCGTAGAACATGTCAGGTGAATGATTTATCAGACCCCACCTAACACGGGTCACCTGGTCGATTGTTTTCAGAATTAATAACCCTTGAGGATGAGATCCCTCGAGTTTGTTTTCGAAAATAAGATCCACCTCAAGTTGCCTTCGGGCCTATTATAATAAATCCCGACCCAGCCCTATAAATAGTTTTATCAAGTTTTCAGTGAGACAAGAGAAGATGAGTCGACTTGCACGTTCCATGAACGGATGCCGTGTCAGTCAAAGTGGGCTCTGGATTAGTGCCAATGGACTGTTCCATTCCCGAGGGATCCTGACAACTCCGCGTTTGAGTTCCTCACACCCCAAGAACGTGGAGGTTTACAGGTACTATTTAGTACAGCGCATGTCCAGACTTGTGGTTCAAAGGGTACTAAAGGTGACTGCCTGAAAGTGTTCGGCCTTCGTGCTGAAGGCCAGGAGTAATATGGAGGTTCAGAGAGGGCTTAGGATAAAAGTTTTACACGAAGTACTGAAAACGAAGTGCCGAGAGTGGTACAGTAACAGATAGATCGGGATGCTGTTGAGCAGCTGCTCAACAGCTCTTCTATAGTTGCCCTTATGAGAGTTCTTGAGGAAGATATATGATTGTTTACTTTCCATGAGAGTTTGCTCTCATGTTCCAGTTTGATATTAGTTATTTCTAGACCAGTGACACCCGTTGCTGACGTGTTTCTACTATATGTAGGTGAGGATGATGAATGGTGTATGTCGGCCTTGACGAAGGATCAAATCCAACGGCCCGTAAAAGGGCAGCGCATACCAGCGCTGCCCTATATATATATATATATATATATATATATATATATATATATGTATATATTGAAGCTACTATGCGCTGCATCAAAATGTAATGCATAAGCAGCTCAAGGAATTGTGGCCGCTAGATCCAAATCCAGCGGCCCACAATCAATTTACCCCCCCTCCCCCCGTCGCAACTTCGCTGCCCCGCCCCGGGATGATCGCTGGCCAGGGACAACCACGACCGCCCTCCGGGCGGCAGCCCCCCACCCGCCCCCTGGGACGACCTCCGCTGGCCTCCCCTCGCCTCGGGACGACCTCCGCCGGTGCCCCCTGCCCACCCCCGTGGCCCCTCCCCCCACCCGAGGCCGGGCCCCAGCCCCTTGCGACGACCTCCGCCGCGGCCACCCATCGCTGCCGCTCGGCGCGGCCCCCCTTTCACCCCCTGCGACAACCTCCGCCCCCGCTCCGCACACCACCCCCGCTGCGGCCGAGCCCCCCCACCGCCCACCGCCGCGGCCAGGACTGCCCCAACCACCACCACCCACCACCACCACCCTCCGCCCACCACCGTGGCCACCTGCCACCACCCCCTCCACGGTCACCAGCCACCACCACACCACCCCTGCCAGCACTCGTGGCCCGAATCGAGTTAATAAAAAATTAACTCGGTCTCGACTCGAGTCAAGTAAATAAAAAATTGACTCGGTCTAGACTCGACTCAATAAAAACTTAACGAGGTATCGACTCGAGTCAAGTTAATTAAAAAATGCCTTGCTCTCGACTTGAGTGAAGTAAATAAAAAATTAACTCAATCACGACTTGAATCAAATAAAACAAAAATTGACTCATTTCATACTCGGATAAATAAAAACTTGACTCGGTCTCGCCTCGTGTAAATAATACGTCTTAACTCGGTAAACGGTTGTAAAATTAAATATGCAATTAACATTTTTAAAAAATGACATTCTCTTATATATTTTGATAACATTTAAATATATCAGAAGCAAAACACAGGAGATCCATCTCATTTAACTTTCTTCCATATGATGAATACAAATACAAACTTTACAAATTCGGAGCTATCATAGTCGTTCTGCATCACTGCTTTGACATTCACCATCATTGCACCAACGCCCCTGAATAGACTCCACAACTCCACTTTCAGATGGAATATTTTTTTGCCTACATATTTAAAAACAAAACATGGAAAATAATCACATAAAATATATATAACAAAGATCAAAACAAGGGTTGTGTTAGGTGACATTACCGCTATGATTCAATTGTAGGGCAAGTGAGTTTATCATGCCCAACTCCCCGTTTATTGCAACTATGGCATAGCCTATCGTTTACTATATGGTCCAGTGCAAGTTCTTTACCACTCTTCCGTCATTTACCACTTTCTTTTGTCTTTGATTGTGCCGGTGGATGTACTTGTATTCCATGATGTACTTATATTCCATGATGCGGATCATCTACCATATCTTCTACCACATCTTCTACCAATTTTCCTATCTCCAAAAGTTTTTGCTTGGCGAGTTCAAATTTTTTAGATGATGAATATGCCTTTTTGGCTCATCGATTAAATATACAGTACAATTCTCCCCAATTAGAGAATAAAGTTTTGTTGCAATCACCAAGAAGTTCCCCTCCATCACCATAAAAAACAACTTCCTTTGCTATTTCAATTATCCATCTCTTCATGATATAGAGTTCGGAAAAATATCACCCTCATTCAATCTAAGTACATATAGCAAATGTCTACATGGAATACCTTCACTTTTCAAAAGCTAACAACTACATGTGCATCTACTGTTAGCTCCTTTGTAAGTAACACGTGCAACCAACTCTTTATTACTTCTACCACATGTTACATCATAATGTTCAACATCCTCCCCATCTAATTTCTTATGAGATGAGCAACAAACCATACTGTATTGTAGTTGTTCTTGAAACTTATAAAACACTTTTCGAGTATAAACCTTTGCCATCTTACATTTCATGATGAATGGGGTGACCAATTTGGGGCATGAATTTTCATATGATTCTTTTGCCTCGTTTAATCTCTGTCTTTTGATAGATCTCTCATATCTATGTATAAACTCAATAAGGCTATTTTTTTGTTTACATACCTTGAGTAAAATGAGTTTTGAGATTCACTTCATTGCGAACTTCTTATACCAGCAAAAAATATACTGTTGCTATACACGGGCACCCACGCATGATGAATTGCATATATAAATTTTAACCACTCATTTTCCTCCAAGCAATTATCTTTCATTATTTCACTACATTGTGATTCAAAATCTTCTTTTTTTGGCACCATAAATTAAACTATAGAATGGCTCATAAAACTCCCTTCTGTGAGCAATTGTATCTAATTTTTCACTTTCCTTCTTAAAGATATGCTAAATACAAAGACGATGATATGTTGAAGGAAATATTAATTTAATTGCTTTATCCATTACAGGATCTTGATTGGTAACAATTGCACCGAGATGACTTCCATCCATGCATTTCAAAAATGTTTCAAAAAGCCATACAAACAACTCTGCCTTCTCATTACACAAAAATGCGCATCCAAATGTAATTGTTTGCCTGTGATTGTTTACTCCGGTGAATGGTGCAAAAATAAGTGCATATTTATTTGTATCATATATTGTATCAAAAATCATCACATCTGAGAAAAGCTGATAATTTTTTCTTGCAATTCCATCCGCCCAAAAATAATGCTTTAATCTACCCTCATCATCTACTTCATAGCAATAAAAAAGGAGTCATTCGTCTCTTTCATTTCCTCAAAATGTTCCAATAATAATTGGGCATCAATTTCCTTTATCTCTTCTTTATTTTTTATCTGGGCATTTCTAATATCTTTCTCTGTACAACCAATATTTTCAGCCCCACCTGCTTCTATTTTTAGCATAGACATTAGTTGAGAAGTTTTTATGTTAGCCTCTCCAAATGTGTCAATCAATTTTCAGTGTATACTTGTAACATGCCTATGGGACCTGAGATATTGAGTTTTTGATGGTGTAAGGAGTGCATGGCTTTGTCCTTCTTTGAAATGCATGATATTCCATGTGCCCTCTTTATTCTTAGTTACTCTGATGCGTATTTGACAATCTTCTCTAATTATAGGATGAGTTCTCTTGTTTCCTTTGTGGGGGATTTCTCTTTGTCGTTCATCTTCTTTTAAATGTCCTTCTTTAAAACACACAAACAGTTGAGACCATAACTCTTTTGTTCTCCTATGATAATTTGTAATATATTTACGTATACCAAATCCGGCCATTTTTGAATAACTACTGTATAAGTTGAATGCATCGACCAAACAATCAAATTGCATTCCAACCTTCGACTTGAACTCATCTTCCACAATAGGATAGAATGTTGTAATATGTTGGCCTAATTGTTCTTCCTCATATGCTTTATCTTGAAGATTGTCCATTCTTAAAAAAATACAAAATTTATAAAATCTAAAAATATTTTTAATTAAAATAGTCGCAATAAATATTCTTTATTTAAGCCAAAGGCTTAACTCTTACCTGATTCTCATATTCACCTGGATTTATTCTTTGCTAACAGATGTAATTCTGGCCACTTCGACTCCACTCACAAATATTTTTGACCTGAAAATATATTTTTTAAAATATAAGTACAATAAATCAAGGCAACAATTATGTTGTCAACAAATTTTATTTTCGTTGTGTAGAAAAATTAATTGTTTTATTTAATCAGCTGATTATAAATGTTGCCACTGAAGCCTATGAAAAAAAATTCAATATTAAAATAGCACACCCCCACGCCACAGTTCGACATGTTAGGGCGTCTGGGAGTGGAGACCGAGTTAATTTTTTTTATTGACACGAGTTTGGACTCGCAATGGAGGTTGTCCCAAGCGACGGTTGCGACTGCGGCCAGGGTGAGGGGCAAAGGTTGTCCCAGGCAGCGGCAATGGCTGCGGTTGGGGTGGGGGCGGCCAAGGGGGCGTGTGGGGCAGCGACACGGCGGTGGGGAGGGCTCAGGAGGGGGTGCCGGTGGAGGAGGGGGGCGAGCAGGGTGTCGCAGAGGGCACCGATTGGGGTTGGGGGATGGGTGGCCGGGGCTATCTGTGGGAGGCATTTTATAGGGTGGGATGGCAGGAGCTGGATGCGCGGGAAGGCAGGAGGGAGCTGGGTGCGCGGGAAGGCGGGAGGGAGCTCGGTGCGCAGGAGGGGGAGTAGGGTGCGTGGGAGGGCTGGAGTTGGGTCACAGGAGGGCAGGAGCTGGGTGGGCAGGAGGGTGGGGAGCGAGGAGCAGGAATGGGCAAGCAAGGTGAAGTGTGCGACGGGGGGTGTAAATTGATTGTGGGCCACTGGATTTGAATCCAGCGGCCAATTGCTTATGAGTACCTTCATTTTATATATACAAAGAAATAAAAACTTTAGAGATTGGTATTTTAAAATATTTAATGAAAATCAAAGAACAGAATATAAAGAACTTTATTACAAAGATTTAAAAATTTTAAAATATGAAATGCCTTTTAAAAATGGTTTAAAGAATTAGTAACACCTAGAATATTAGTACATAAAGAAACTAGAAATTAGGAAACAACTGATGGTAAAGTAATTTCTAGTAGACATCCTCCTGTAGGAAGTATTAAATATGGAACCATAGAACCAATGTCCTTTGTTAAAACTGAATCTAAACAAGAAGATATGGCTATAATCATAAAACAAAATAATTATACTCGTATGCATTTACAAACAATAGCAACTCAATTATCAAATATAGAAGATAATTGGTTTCCTAGACAGAAAGGAAAAGAAATGGTTGAAGAAGAAATTCTTAAACCAGAATTAATTAAACCTCCAATTATAACAACTAAGTTTAATAAAAGAGCTCCTATAACGGAAGAATTTTTAGAAAGGGTAACGGAAAAATTAGGAGATTTAAAAATTAAAACTATTAAAGAAGATGAATCTGAAAATTTAATAAATCAATTCATAGATTCTATAAATGTAACAAGGAAAAATCCTTTACCTCAAACGTTAAATTATTATCCAAGACCAACTTTTGCGATAACTTGTCCTACCAATTGTCCAAAAGTATATTCAGAATAAGGAATTGTACCATGCATTTCTCTTAATTTGTTTCTAACTCCTTCCGCAAAAAGAGTAGGTAAGCCAGAAAGAAATCTTTCTTTCCAGGCATCATTATTTGAGTCATCTCTTTGGTATAATAAGGTTAAAAATGTATCCTTATACCATCTGAAATGTGTTAATGTGGACATCTCAGAGTTTAATATTAATTCTTGTATTCTTTCTTTAAGTTGACTTATATTTCCTACAAAATAATGTAATATTATTTGAACTAAAGTATATACAAAATCTTCTCTTATTTACTGTGTACTAGGTTCTAGTTTTGCAGCACCTAATATTTCTATTTTTTGAGGTTGTGATAAATGATTATCCCACCAACCTTTAAGTTGGCCTGTAAATCCTGCAATTATCATTTATGAAATTTGTCTATCTGAATTATTGTTTGTTTTATAGATAGTAGCATACATTAGTATATTATGTAATATTGTTATTATTTAATATTCAGACTGTCCATCAATATTCCATTCATAGACAGATTCTCCATTATATTGAGAAAGAGTTATATTCATACTTTCCTCAAATAATATATTAGCAGCAGTTGGTCTTGGATAATAATTTAACGTTTGAGGTAAAAGATTTTTCCTTGTTATATTTATAAAATCTGTGAATTGATTTATTAAATTTTCAGATTCATCTTCTTTAATAGTTTTAATTTTTAAATCTCCTAATTTTCCTGTTAACCTTTCTAAAAATTCTTCCGTTATAGGAGCTCTTTTATTAAACTTAGTTGTTATAATTGGAGGTTTAATTAATACTGGTTTAAGCTAGGAAACCAATTATCTTCTATATTTGATAATTGAGTTGCTATTGTTTGTAAATGCATATGAGTATAATTATTTTATTTTATGATTATAGCCATATCTTTTTCTTTAGATTCAGTTTTAACAAAGGGCATTGCTTCTATGGTTCCATATTTAATACTTCCTACAGGAGGTTGTCTACTAGAAATTACTTTACCATCAGTTGTTTCCCAATTTCTAATTTCTTTATGTACTAATATTCTAGGTGTTACTAATTCTTTAAACTATTTTTTAAAAGGCATTTCATATTTTAAAATTTTTAAATCTTTGTAATAAAATTCTTTATATTCTGTTCTTTGATTTTCATCAAATATTTTAAAATACCAATCTCTAAAGTTTTATTTCTTTGTTGAATAAATTCTTTAGAGCATTTTTTCCTATTTGGTTCAAAATCTATAGTATTAATTTTAAATTCCATTTCTGAGAAACTTGGCTCATCCGTGTATAACGCATGAGGTATATACCTCATGCGTTATACACGGATGCTCATGCGTTATACACGGATGAGCCAAGTTTCTCAGAAATAAAATTTAAAATTAATACTATATATTTTGAACCAAATAGAAAAAATACTCTAAAGAATTTATGCAACAAAGAAATAAAACTTTAGAGATTGGTATTTTAAAATATTTGATAAAAATCAAAGAACAGAATATAAAGAATTTTATTATAAAGATTTAAAAATTTTAAAATATGAAATGCCTTTTAAACAATGATTTAAAGAATTAGTAACACTTAAAATATTAGTACATAAAGAAATTAGAACAAAATAATTATACTCATATGCATTTACAAACAATAACAACTCAATTATCAAATATAGAAGATAACTGGTTTCTTAGACAAAAAGAAAAGAAAAGGTTGAAGAAGAAAATTTTAATTAATACTAATTAAACCTCTAATTATAATAATTAAGTTTAATAAAAGAGCTTCTATAATGAAAGAATTTTTTAAAAGGTTAACAAGAAAATTAGAAGATTTAAAAATTAAAACTATTAAAGAAGATAAATCTGAAAATTTAATAAATCAATTCATAGATTTTATAAATGTAACGAGGAAAAATCCTTTTACCTCAAACGTTCCGTCGCTGCCCCGCCTTGCGATTTGCCTCCTTATTGCCTTCACACTCACCAGTCGAAGGCACGATCCTCCCGGAGCAGACCAAGATAACTTTGGCCATTTCAGATCCTTGCTGGTGTTGCGAGAGCGAAGGGAAGGAAAGGGATTTACTGGATTTACTTTTTTCTTCTTTTTCGCAGGTTCAGCAATTGATTTTTGTCGATTTGCAGGCCAACTCTGGTTGTCCCCGACTCTGCCGAGGCCGCTAACATGAAGCCCGTAGTCTCTCTTCCACGCCCAAGCCTTCCCTTTCCGGAGTTTGTCACTGCCGAAATTTGTTGCCGCCATCCAAAGTCGAAGATCGCCAAAACAGAGCGTTGAGGAAGAGGAGTCTTGCCCTGCTACGAAGGAGTTCGCCGGAGCGCCACTGACCAGAGAGGAGATCCATTGTTGTCAATTTGTATGCACTGCCAAGACGCTGCTGAACTGCACCAAGGAAGAGAGCCTTAGTTGGAGACGACTTGCCGCTATATTGCTGCCCTGCCGGAGTCGAGAAGAGAAGCACTGCCACTGGACTCGAAGCCTTGCCAAGGAGTAGGTTGCTGATCGCTATCTACCTCCTTTCTCCTCACTGCGGGTGCTACTTTGCCATTTTGGAGTGCCGCTATTCGTGTCAAGGAAAGAGCTGAAGCTTTGCCGGCGTGTTCCTACCGGAGGTTTGCCACTGCCCTGTCGAGACCAGATTGGCTGCTATTGGAGAGGAACCACACCAAGCCTTGGAAACTTGCTGCACACTGCCTGCGTCGATGTCTCGTTGCCTTGGGGTTCTAGAGTCCTTGCCATCACCCCTTCACCCCAGTCCTGCTCGATTGTTGGCTGTAAAATTAGAGAGGTGCAGCTCTGTCATTACTCTGTCTTGAGCCCTGCCAAGGAGGAGCATTGGAGTCGGACTTTCGTTGCCTTCATGCAGGAGAGGAGAACTCGTCATCTTGGATACACTCTAAAAGCCTTACCTCGCCAAAAGCTCATGCCTTTTTGATTGTCGCCCAGCTATTGTCTGACGATTGAAAGATTGTTGTCAAACCCCTGTTTCAGAATTGCTGTCCTGCTACCGTATCAAGACCATCATCTTGGAGTCTCTTGCTGTGGCTGGAAAGGAGCACCATTATAACATAGCCAACGAATTGGTCCTCGACACCAAGAAGAGTGTCTTCATCCCAATTGCTGCACACCGTCCAGAACCCTTGTCGTGGGTTGCTGCCCTGCCAAGAGAGAAGGATCATTGTTGTTGCTGCAAGACAAGGGTCATCGCTGTTGGAAATTCGTCGAAGGAGAAGGAAAGCCCTGCCCGCCGGAGTGAAACGGAAGAAACATAGCAGTGAAGTGGAAGACAGGAACTCCAGTCGCCAGATTGTCACGCCCCTGCCCACCACCGCCATCCTCTGTTCGCGGCAATTGCCTGACGATTTGCGGCCCAGCCAATTAAAAGATGAGCTGCCTGGTGTTGAGACGCCGGAGAGGAGATCCGTGGCGCTGCCAGATGGTGAAGTTTGAAGACAAATTGCTGATTATAGCCTCGCCGGTATAAGGGGTTGCCTGAGGAATACAGATCAAATAGGAGAAGAAAAGGAGAGGGCTTCCCCTGGCCGCTGCTGATAGTCGGATTTTTGCCTCGCCATTGGGCTGATCGCCAAGGCCAAAGTCCAGATTAGGGAGGGGATAAACACCAGCAAGAGAGTTTGATTTGGAGTTATCGTTATCACTGGAAAGAAATCCTCATCGCTGACACCGGTGTCAAGAACGACACATGAAGAAATCTAGACCCGCCTACCGCCGTAGGCCTAATTGCGTTCGAATTTGTTGTTTGTGTCAGTTTAACGTGTAATTTGTTTGTGTCTGATAATACATATAATTGTATTAATGATATGTAGTTTATTTTCACATTCGAAATACTAAAAAAATTTCAAAATATTAAATGAGGTGGCGGTTAATAGTTCCCTGGAGATTGAAGGGTCTCAAAGCTTCTCTGAATATTACAGAGATGACTGTTAGTTGTTCTATAGAGATTGAAGAGTCACAAAACTTCTCTATAAATTAAGCTTTATTTGTCTCATTCTAAGAAAGGAAAGACAAGCAGAAGAAAAGACAAGAAAAAGAGAGATAGAGAGAGATATAGAGATAAAAGAATAGGGAAAATATTCATGAGTTTATCTTATACGGAGTATTGAGAGAGAGTGAAATCTTGTAATCTCAATAGTATAGGGTGTGTGAGTAATCTTCTTGTACATTTCTATATATATTTGATGATTGTAATCTTTAGTTGAAGTAGTAAATTGTTCGTTATTGCCTATGGTTTTTGACTCTCGATTGAAAGAAGGTTTTCCACGTTAAATCTCTGCTCTTTTGTGGTTTTGTTTTATCTTATTTCTTAGGTCTTATTTTCCCATTACCTTTTGTTCGTTGTGGTTGATCTCCAATTTTGAGGATTTTTCGTTGGGTCTCATTCAATCTGATCTTGATTTGAGTGGGAGTCATGGCGGACAATTTCAAGACAGGGAAAATTGAGAAATTTGATGGAACAAATTATCAATGGTGGAGGATGCAGATTGAGGATCATCTATACGAGAAGCAACTACATCAACCGCTTGTAGGTGCCAAGCTAGAAGCGAAGTCAGTCGAGGAGTGGGCCTTATTGGATAGGCGAGCCTTAGCCATCGTCTAATTGTGTTTTACACAGTCGGTGGCATTTAATGTCTCCAAACAGACGACCGTCAAAGGGTTGATAGAGGCATTAGCTGGTG
>JAURVB010010975.1:0-18597 GCA_033002965.1 Piper betle
ACTCTAGTATTCTTAATAGATGATTAAATATTGATGATGTAACAAAAGTTGGATCAAATTTTAATTTGAGGACATCACAAACTTAGACACATCATCAAGAGTGTAAGTGTTTTTACTTTTAAGAAAATTGTGTTAAAGGATATTTTTCTTAATTAAGTATCCAAGTTTGCTATATTATCAATATTTAACTACTTACTACTAATATTAGAGTCTATATATTTCTATATAAACGACACATTAAATAGTTAGAAAAATACTGCTAAATTATATTATTTCTTGATGATGTGTCCGAATTTGTTATATCATAAGTTAAAATATGGTCAAAGTTCGACCATGTCATCAATGTTAATCACTTATGGAGAGTGTTAAAGATAAGGGGATATAAGTGATTTTTTTAAAAAAACTGGCAGTGTGGGTGATACTCTGGGCAAAAACAAGAGATGCAATTAATTTTTATTTATTCTTGTACATTTTTAAATTTGTGATTAATTGTTATAAAGGGGTAAATGTCATGTCATAACATTTTACACCTTTTTTTTATTCTTTAAAAGAGAAAAAATTATTTACACGCTTTTCTGTTTGCATCTTTTAAATTATTCAAATGTTTTTAAAAAATCAACAATCTAAAATAGACCAAATAGGGAGGGTAATAGAAGAAGGTCAATAATATACAGGTTTCCAACAACATTGTAAATCTCATGTACCCTTAATTCTGAGGGTCTCAGACCCTTTTTTTTATTTATATTTTTAGTAATATATCAAGTTTTCTGTTTGTGACTTTAGCTCACAGGTTAGTAAAACACGGGAGAGAAAACAATGGATCACGACCTGTTGGGTCCACAAAGAATTAATAAGTTACCTTTTACTATTATTATTATTATTATATACTATATATGTCATACATGTGTTCCTCCCGACCCTTTAACCCCTTGTTCAATGCACAAGACCGACTTGTGTGAGTCATTCGGGTCCACCAAAAGAGACAGTTGGGTCACCTTCCACATGAGTACGATTGAGGGGATCATCTACTGGCGTCTCGACTGATTTTCAGTTGAGGTTTAAATTATTATAGACTATTGTGATCTTCTCCGTGACGTTTTAAACGAATATATATAGTTCAATGAGTGAGAAATAATTAAACAAAAAAAATGTCATTTATTAGAGATGATGTTTTCACCATAATATTGTGTTTGTCTCTCAAAGGTGCTTTATAAAAAGCAAGAGATACGATCATGTCCCTGTTTTGGGATAATAATAATAATAATACATATACCTAAAATTTCTCCCAAAAAGTGCAAACCCCAACATCATCTCACCTAATCAGAGAGAAAGGGTCAAGCCAATTTTAAGTTACTTTTTTGCATTAATTTTATTATATATTTTCACCTTTACATATACGTTGGATAAAAACAGGAAATAAAGAACTGATAAAAGAAAAAGGAGAATAAAAGCCTCAAGTCCACCATGTTTTGTATCGCAATTATTACGTGTCACGTTGTGTACTGGGATAAAGTGGGCTTATAGATTCAATATTAGTGTTTTATTTATTAAACCTGTGGATGTATGTCGCCTCTCGGCCCCGAACTTGATTTATGGGCTCCACCATCCATTTGTACCTATTTAATGTAAAACAACTGTTACGAACCTTTATATTGTCTGCCATCGTTGATGTCGTTCATTCTTCCTCACACACTTCAATTAAGTATGTTAAATAATAAGCACTCATGACTTGACAACTTTCGTAATTTAAGATAAGATAACTTAATGCTTGTAATCGAGTATCTCAACCACTTGCCATCTGGTCTATGACTACTTGTATGAATGTTAATAGCTCATGCTGGAAAATAAAAAGAGGAGTGATTGATTGATTGATTTTTTCTATGAAAAATCTACCCCTCAATCTGCACTTATCATGGTTGAAACTTGAATGCGCGAGAGCCCGTTTGGTTGATAGAGAAAGAATGCAAATCTACGAAAACTGTAAAGTGGATAATTTTTAAAAAAACAAAATATATTTATTGTCTTTTTTTAAGAGGGGAAATCGCTATACTTCGCTTAATTCATTTTTATTATGAATATTAATCATTCTTATAAATTAAATTTTCCATTATACAATTTTAATTTATAAATAAAATATGTTATTATATATAATTTACAACCCTAGTGAAATTTATAATCAATTATTACGATTTGTGGTTAACATTTACTATCTATCCTCTCCTCCCAGTCTTTAATTTAGTGGCCATGGTCAGCTCAATTTCTATGACCACCTACATTGCAATGGTTAAGATTCGCCGCTTCGGTCTACACCACATGCTATGCTACCCATAGTTGTCGGAATCGGCCGATTCGAATTGGATCGGCAGCGTGTCGATCCGATTTCGAGGCCGAATCGGAGCCAAACTCGCCTGATTCACCTTGATTCCGGCCGAGTTGACTCCGATTCGAAATCGGGAAGAATCGGTTTTTTAGTAAATTACTAAAATACCCTAGGTATAATATTTATTAAATTATTTAACCATGGGTAAAATAATAATTTTGATTTTAAAAACCTAAAATTAACCCGCTCCCCCACACCACCGCCGCTTGTCCGCCCCGTTTCTGCCCTCCGTCGTGCGTCCCTGACTCCGGGCTCGCCGCCGACCGGGCTGCCGACCTCGCCGCCGACCTCGCAACGTCGCCGCCGACGTGTGGCCGGACCGAATCGGCTCTGTGACGGACGAATCGCCGCCGACTCCGGGCCGCCGACTGTTCCTCCGACCGGGCTGCTGACATCGCCGCCGCCCTCGCAACCGGGCCTCCGATGTGTGGCCGGCCGACAGTGCAGTGGCCGCGAGACTCGCCGCCAACCGGGCCGCCGGCGGCGGCGGGGGGTAAAGAGCGGAGGGTGGCATTCTCGTAATTAAAAGTTGACTCGAGTCTAACTCGAGTCAAAAATATTAATTAATTCTAAATAATTTAAAAAAATCTTAACAAATATTTAAAAATATCATAAACTATAATACACAGAATAATATCAAAATAACATCAATACCTAATTTTAATATATTTATATTATGAATTGTTAAATTATTATATATGACCGATTAAACTAATTTGGACCGATTCAATTGAACCGATTCCTGTCCGATTTAGACCGATTCCGATTTATGCAACCATGATGCTACCTTGCCTCTTTGGCCCAAGTTACCACCGACCACACATGACAACAAAGATAAGAGAAAAAAAATTCAAGTTTTTCAAAGAATTTATATTAAGTGGTTTTAATTTTTGTAAGCACTAGGGCCGGGCATATTTCGGTCCAAATTGAAATAGCCGATCGAACGAAACTAAAATTATCAGTTAGGTTCAATTGTTATCAAATTTCGATTTGGTTTGATTTAAACCTTTGGTAGATATTTTAAGTGTGGAAATTTTGGTTCCGAAAAAACTAAATTGGATCAAAAAAAAAAAGGAGAAGAAAACACAATATTATGTTTTACGTGGGTTATTGATATTATTTTTATTTAGTTGTAATTTATATGATATGCTTAATATAATATCTACATGTACTTACAATACTTTTGAACATGATTATGATGGGTAAATTATGGTATAACTTTGTTTATTTAAAAATGATAATTAATTTTAATACAATTTAATAATTTCAGATTTCATAAAATCAAATTAAATCAAACAAAGAATATTTTGAATCAGTTCGATTCAATATTAAATTTTATTAGCCAAACATCATTTTAGGAATTTAGTTCAACCATGTATGCTCTGTCCTAGTAAGTGCCGTAATAATTGTTTAGTTATAAATTGTTATTATTATTATTATTATTCTATTTGAATAATACTTTGAGTACCACTCGTTTTCCCAACAAAAGTTCACTCCTATTTGGCAAATTGACACATCATCTTTTTGCCTTGCAATTTATCTTCCTCTTTGAGAAGTGATCAAAACCTTCACCTTACATCTACTTGGCAATCTCCTTGGTGAGTTCTTGCCAGCGACTCTTGCCGGTAATTGCTACTACCGGCCATTTTTGGATGTATCCACTTCTTGGAAGCCACTGCTTGATGGCCCATGGCTAGTACTATGAAAACTAGCTTGTCGGCCTCATGTTTTGCGCCTGGTTTTCCCAATTTGTGTTTTGCAGAATCTGTGTAATGCGTTGCAGGTCCAGTTCGACGTTATTGAGATCCTCTGTGTGGTGTCGTGGGCTTGGGTATTGATTGTATCTGCTGCTAATTTATTTTAGTTAACCCCAAATGCCAAATTTGTACATTTGCTTTCGGTTGTTTTAGAGTAGCCACATCTAGCATTAAAAATGTGCCGCATGCATTCGGATATACCTCATAGCCCTAATCATGTTTTAAAAGTTGTCTTGTGCTTTCTTTTTTCCCCCTTTCATTTCCCCTCTATTTTACCCTTTCTCTTCTTTTTGGCATGTTTATGATTTTTGGATATAAACTCTTTGATTATATCATATAGATAGTTTGTTCATCATCTTGACATGTTATTGATTTGGTTACTGTATTGATTTATTATTAAAAATATGATTTTTATTGATTTTGTGATTGTTTTGTTAATAAATGTAATAAAATATTAATATTACCCAAATTTGTGAAATCTAACGCCTAATGCACCTAATAATGGTTGAAACTCTAAAAAGATTAAAACTTTATGTTTTCTTTGATAGTCTGCGAGTTGCCTCGTTTCACGTACCAAATAATTAAATTAACTAATTAATCACAATAATGATAAGATAACCCATAATTGGTTGTAAAGTTAGTTTTGATGTGAAATCTTAAACTATCTGATAATTAACCTCATTATACAAAATAACTGAACATTATCCAATTATTTTAATTCATAAAATAATTCATAATTAATAGGTTGGGGTGTGGGTTGAACTCTACATCTAAAGCGGCTCCGTTTGAGTTTGTTGGCTCTTTAAGATCCATTTGCTTTCAAGTTATGCTTTTCCAAAATTAGTTCAACAAAAGAATCACAAGGGCTAAGTTTAATTAAGTTAGCTATCAATTTTTATTGATTTTTTTAATTTTATTGAGATCTTATTCGTGATTAACATGTCAGGATATCTTTGTTCTCTTGAGTGTTCAATATCTTATGTTAGAGTTTAAGTGCGCAGGTTAAATCCCGAAATATATTTCATAAAATATTGAAATCTTTGTTTTGACATCATTAATTGTTTTATCAGAATCTTACGTAGTTTTTAACACGTTCAACACATCATTGTGATGTGTGTATAGAGTGTTGTTCTCTTGCAATTTTCTAAAATGTTAAATCCATGTCAAAAGTTGAACTTAATTGCTATTCAATTTGAAGTTACCTTAACCTTATACTTACTATATATTTAGATTTTTAGTATATACATGGTGGATGTGAGAGTGACGCTACCTGAGGGGCCCAGTTGGTACCCACATTGGGTGCTTGGTTAGTAGTTAATTGTGTGTATATAATTATCAGTATAATACTTGTTAGTGGTGTGTATATTCATATCATGTCATATCTCATATATGACCAGATTTTGGCTCATGCATTCATGTACATGATTCGATCTTTAATAATGATTAGGCTTTATTGTGATTAGATTATGTATTTGTGTAGATATTTCTGATTTCATTTCAGTTTTATGTGGATAATTATTTTATTCATTTCCAGTTTTGTTGTTTCCCTATTTAATTATTTGGGATTTAATGACACTCATTGTTGAAGTATTTTTATTTATATATTGGTGAATAGTCGTGACATTGGCCAGTATAGGTATATGGATTAGCGAGGAGAGTTGGAGACGTTGGGCTGGTTTATGTGTTGTGTGTGTTTTGTTGCATTGTTTTTTTTATATATATGTTTTGTTTCGTTTAAGGATATTTCCCTCCCTCTTTGTTATGTGGAGACATGATGATTTCATATGTGAACTTGTATGGGGCCTTGAGCCAATTTTGGAAATGAAAACATGGTTGTAGTATTTGTATTTTGTTATTTGTAATTATATCTTGAAAACATGGTTGTCATATTTGTATTTTGTTATTTGTAATTATATCTTTTTATTTTTCAAACGGAATAATCTCGGGCATGCAGGTCCGACTTATTTTATTTAGGTATTCTCTAAGCTCCAGAGTCCTAAAATTGAAGATTAAATAAATCTCAGGTACGCTAAATTTTATTACTTGTATAGGTACCTAGAGCAAAAAGAGACATGAGTTGAAAGAACTTCTCAACTTTATTTAGCAGGTTAAAGGGCCCACGTGAATACCAAACAAACCAACACGCCTGAAGAAAATAAATACGTGTTATCAATGCTCTATGTTGTGATGTGAATGAGTGGAAGTATCTCCTAAATGTTTATGTGTGTGAATTGTGAAATTTTAAAATGTTATGCGTGTGATTTTAATAATTGTGAATATTAATAAGTTGTGAAAAATTTTTCGACATCCGAAGTCTTTGCCAAATTTACTCTAGGATTTTAGTCTTATTTGTATTTTTGACTCATCTACTTGTCCTAATTATAAGAGCATTTCTCCCGTGCTTCGATGCTTCTGGTCTTTTTAATATTTTGAGTAATTACTATTTTAACAAGAAATTATAAATTAGCATCCAAAATTAATTATTTCAATTCGAATAGCATTACGGGTTGAATAAAGTACGGCATTTGCAAGGCCGTCATCTTCTTTCCCCACATCTCCGACTAAAGAGAGCCTCTGGAAGTCCATCTCTACCATGGGCTTTGCCAAGTTAACCAACTTCCTCCATAATCTCGCCCCCAAGCCCACCGCCGAGGGCGACTTGCTGGTTTGCCTCTTTAAGAGCGATGCTGACGACCTCCACTTCTTCCACTCCAAGCGGCCATTCTATTTAAAGAAGAGAAGCTTTTATTGTAAAGTCTACTTCAGATTCCCAAAATAATTTGTAATCACAATTATTATAAATTAATTAAATGATTGTTCTCTTTGTTAAATTTAATTTTAAGCACGTCATAGATTTTTTTGTCGTTATTTGTTTTTGGGTTAACCCTGATGGAAAATGGCAGCCTGAGAGCCTTGCATGATAGGTTGACTTCTTCTACGCCCTCACCATCACTAACAATTCCTTTCAAGTGATGGCTGCCGAGATCGCATATCGAAGCAGTGGCGGACCGTTGGCAAAGGAAAGGCAACGCTTTTCAAAGGGGATCATGGATGTTTTAGTCAAGGAGGCTATTTCTTGCGCCTTGGGTTCCAAATAAATGAGTTGAGATTTCTAAAATATTTTTTTAATTAATATTCAGGATAAAAATAATATAGTTTGTGGTTAAATGTGGAAGGTGCCGTTTCTTTCCATAGGGAGAAAAGATATAATTTCTTATTTTGTAAATTATATATTACAATACCTTACTTTTAAATAATTTTTTTTATTTTTTCTCAACTAAAACAAATAAGAATGTTATCTAGATGATAAATATTTAAAGTTTGTTTATCTAACATAAAATAAAAATATAAAATATTTTTAATTATAATCCATAACAACTCAGTTATGACATAAGTAGGAGAAACAAACTCTATTAAAAAACGAATCGGAGTGGATGTCAGGCACATTTACGGTGTAGATTGTACGATTAAGAAATTATTCTCACACGTACGATCTCTAATATTTTTCTCTTTTAAACGATCCTAATTTTGGTGAGGATTTGCCCTTCCTTCACGCGCACACACACACACTCCCTCCTTTACTCCTCCCCGCCAGCCGCCGCCATCCGCCTCCTCTCGCCGGCGTTCCTGTTGCCGCTGCCGTTTGTTTTTTGTATATATTTTTATTCCTTCTTTCTTCTGCTGCAAGGTGAATCCTCCAACACCGTGACAGTTAATATTTGTTTCTACTTTTTTTTTCTTTTTTCTGTCTGTGTCGAAAAAGACTTATGGTTTACTCTATTTTCCGTTATTGATCAAGGGAAAATGGTTTACATTTTCCCACTTCTTGTTTTATTTACAATCTACAAACATAACTAGTTTTTTTTGGTATAATCCATTCAACATTGATAGATGTTTAGATATCTTGTTAGTGGATAGTGGGTACAATTCCAATAACAGCACCCTTTTTTTCATTTTTTTCCCATCTTTTTCTTTGTTGTTGATAGGAGTGGAGAAATGGAGGGGATGGGAAAGGGGGCAATGGCGGGGAGGGGGACTACGTATACCTCACCGTGAAAGACGCCAAGTCCGCCATCAACCAGAGAGTGAGCTTGCTCGCCGCCGTTGTTCACAGGGGCCATTTCGAACCCTCCTGCCAAAGCACCGGTGAACGTTTCCTTCATCCTCTCCTCTTTTTACTTTTGCACGCTGTAGCAACGTAGAAAGATTGTTTCTTTTTCGTTCCGTCTTTCTCCTTGCTCTAGGAACCCTGCCTGTTTTTGCATGTCCAACATTGGTTATGTTTGATCTTGGTTTTTCCACATTTTTCCTCCCCACCTCCTTTCTCTCGTATTTCGGTAAAGAACTTGTATTTTTGGTAAATACAACGGCGGTTTTGGCAATGATGATAAAAAGGCCGGGCATACAGTTGCTGCAGGTTTGTGCCTGTTTGGTAGTTGGATGATGAAATTTATCAAAAGGTGTTAGCTGAGCCAGTCCATGTGAAATAATATGCCGTTAATTGTATTTATTAACATGTACTCTTTGACTATAATTTTTGAAGTTCCTTTATTTTCTGAATTTCTAATTGATCAAATTTTTGTCAAGTTCGACTTAGTGTGGTAAGGCTATGATATTTCAACCATTTTGCGACTAAGTTTTATCCATATATCATACATAGGACGTTGTTTTTCATAATTATTTAATTATTTGAAAATTTTATGTGCATAAGGATTGGTTTTTCAATGTAGTTTTGGATAGAGATCGTGTTGAAGTCCAATCTTCTCATAACATGTAGAAAGAGCACAAATTGTATTTGTTTATCAGAAGTTTTGTAATCTTGCAGCCATAGGTACTTGAATGCTTTGGTGCAACGCTTCTAATTGTGATGAGAAATGAGCTAACTGACTTGATGAATAAAACTCTTTTCTTGAAAAAACTGTACGTGAAATAAGTAATTGTCTGGACAAGCTATCTGGACTGCCTGGACGATATTTTGTTTCGATGAAAGAGTTGTACAATCTTATAAGAGATGTCGTTGCTTACACAACCATGAGATCTTTCTAGATTTTTCAATATCGGAAACTATGGTTCAGATATAATTTAAATATAACCTTGGGAAAGATGATTGGCTTTTCTACTTAAAACTTAATCCTTTACCTTTTGTCAATAGAACATGTTGCACCTTTATTAAAGCATAATAATATTTTGAATGTGAACTTCTCTTTGTACATGAGATTTCTTCCTCTAGGTTTGTAGTAACCTCAAATATGTTAAATAGTTGGCCATTTGACATTAGTGATTTAGTGTTCAAAGGATAATGGACTAAAATGTCCTGAAAAAAAGAAACTGATAAATACGTACTATTTATATATTATTTATTTTAAAAAGTAGTAACAAGCATACATGTAATTTTATCTCTTGTAAACTGCACAAAGTTTGTTGTTGAATATATTTACGCTTTCTTTGGCTAAAATAATTTATATGGTTGATCATTTTCCAGTTAATCATTTTTTGCCGGAGATATTATATTGTAGCACGTTAATAATTACTCTTTTCTTTACAGATTATGTATGTACTTTAAAAATCATAGACTCCTCCTGTCATGAATGCAGTTTGCCGGTGAGGTTTTTGGCACAAAGTTGATGCTTCCACTTGTGCAGTCTGATGGCGACATTATTCGTCTGAGACATGTCATGGTAGTTCTTGCAGTTATGTTTGTGTTTTTGTATTGGTCAAGCATATGACGTAGGATGACACGATGACTTTTAGTTTGGTCCCATGATCACCTCCATATATACATGTTTAAACTTCCTCACTAAAATTCTCATACAACTAACTAGCTTTTTGTCACAAAATGGATATATTTGTCTGAAATATGTATTTTAACTCAGATCAGATTTTGCGATGGAAAGGTTTTCGCTTATTTTCAAAAAGGAAATTTCCTCTTTTGCTTTATTCAAAGGAGATGATTTTGGAGATATTAAGGCATATCAGGTGTCAAACACCTCTTCTTCTGCCACTGTTCACGATAAAGCCTTTATCAGACAGCTCCAGACATGGCTGACTAAAAATCTTATTCTTGCGGGTTAGTCATTGCTGCTTTCATTAGTTTGGTGAAATCTCAAAGGAGATGCGCAGATATTACTATATTCTTAAAGTTTTTGGTTTCAACTATCAAGATTTTGTGAATTCTTTCTTGTACAGGCTTGGTTGGTAATGTTCTACCACTGAACGAGATCCAAAAGTGTCATTGTTGCAGTTTAGTGTGCAAGGTTTTTCACATCTCAATGATCTACTTGTTGATGCACTTTATACATTTGCTAATTTTCTTGTTTCAGCTGATGAAATATATTGGGGATTTTGGTGGGTTGGTGATGCGGCCATTGACAGATTCTCCACTTCGCTGAGTTCAACAGAGATTATTGGATTCTGTACGTATGGGATGGAACTGATTGCCCAATTTTGACTTTTGAAACAAAAGTACCATTCCTTTTACCATTTTTCTGCCTAAATGCATTTATCTGCAAAGAAGATAAGCCATTTTGCGTTAAAAGTTGATAAGATTTGTTTGATGCAGCCCAATTTTAGAAGGTGAAGAGCAATATCCTTTGCAGTTGGAGTTTGTTCCTTTGCCTAGGTCTATTTTGGGTGTTTTTCCTCATGTGGGGAGTGTATTGAGGATTATTGCAGACCAGCCTTACAAACATCTTTGTGGTAAATGGGTGGAACTGCGCCATATTATCTACCAAGTGAAGTGTGGATTATGGTTTGGAGAGTTAAAGGCTTCTAGTGAGCTTGTCCCCTTATCTAATGAGGATGATATAGTAATAAGTCGTCAAAGGTAAATAAAATCTTTGACCAGATTCCTTTGCTTTTAGACCATGTCTCAGATTCCTTTTGTTTTTAGACTGTGGCTCATGTATGTGTTAATTGATTATCTAGGTGTTATGAGGTACGCCGATCACATAATCTTAATCACTTACCTCAAGCATGGTTTCATATGCCTTCTAGAATTACAGGTGCAGTTGTTGTTCATATCCGTTTTTCTTCCTACTAGACATTTATTTCAAACATATTCCTTAATACTTGGCCGGTGAAGGACGATGATGCAAGACTGCCATGGGATTTCTAAATTAACTACTCCTACATATCAAAAAATAAATAAAAGACTTAGCCAAATCTCAATTCATTTCAACTCAAACATATATTGATACAATGAGGAAGCCTTATTTTATAGGCAAACAAAATGCTATAATAATTTAATACATTGCTTATTCTTTAGCTCCTCGTATTCTTCTATATTTGTTCAAAGGTATCTCCTTGATATATAGTGTAGAAGTGACTCCTTGATAAGTGTAGATGTTTTACATCAAACTCCCCTTCATGAGAAGAGCTTGTCCTCGAGTTCTGAAAGAAGATAATCAAATAGATCAACTTGCAAGATTAGATAGGTAGAACAATATGCCCATCCAAGACTACTCTTTCTTGACAGTAGGAGCGCGATAGTTAGATAGCTAAAAGAATAGGCTCATTCAAGAATACTCTTCCTTGACAGGAGGAGCATGATAGTTTGTTGAAATTGGAGAGTCAAGAAGCATAACAAAAAATAATCGACGAGAACACTACCCTTTTTATGTTTTTTTTGTTTTTCTTTTGTGAATATGGAAAAGATTTGCGGGTAGATCGAGGGGACGATCGTATGCGGTGATGAGAAGGTAGAATGTATTGAGGGAATATATAAAAGATTTGTGGACAAATTGAGGGGGCGACCATATGCGGTGATGGGAAGATAGATTGTGATGTACAGTCATACATACAATTGGCGGCAGGTGACAAGTGCACCATGGAATCAAAAACTTAGCCTCTGATACAAATTTGATGCAAACTGTCATGGAATTTCTAAATTAACAACTACTCCAACATAACAAAAGATAAATAAAAGGATCTCAGCCAAATTTCAATTCGTTTCAACTCAAACATAAATTGATATAATGAAGTAAGCAAACAAAATACTATAATCAATTAATACATTGTTTTTTCTTCTTTAGCTCTTTGTATTTTCCTATATTTATTCAAAGGTGTCTATTCGATATATAGTGTAAATGTGACTCCTTAATATGTGTAGATGTCTTACATCAAACGTGGTCCACAAACTTTTGAAATATATTGATGAAAATTTTCTTGCCAATTATTTAGTGCTCTCTTTTGGTTTTGTATTATTTATGTGCTTTTCATGTGCAATAATCTTTATTTTGCAAGCTTCCCTTTCAAGTTGTTGGCTGCTCAGAGGCAGTCTCAGTTTGTAAATTATATTTTCATTTTTAAAAAGAACTTAATTTAGTGCACGTAAATGGTGGTGTTACTTGTGTCTGAGATGTTTATCTCAACAACGTTTTTAGATTCAGTGGTTATAAGCATGTAGGCTCTTCATGTTTTTTGTCAACTTAATGGGCTGACCTTTCTAAACCAAGCTGCACTTAATGGAATTTCTCTGTGTATTGTGTGTGCTCTTTGTTCTGATCTTTCAAAGTGTGATCCTTTGAAAGATTATGAATTAACAACGCTTCCCTTCTATTTTACCGGCATCTCTAATTATTACCTTCTGCATGTATGAATGCTAGCATGACTGTATACTTGTCAGGTTGTAAGCGAATGCTACTCATTTGGTATCAAATTCTTCCAGTTTCATAACTTTCTTTATTTTGGTGATGGCCGTCACAAACTTAAGTTCCGGTTGTTTAAAGTATAGCGAAGTCCATTCAACGAGCATCTTGATTCCAGTTTGTGGGAAATTGAAATAGCTATGCCTTCAACTCAAAGTTTTACTTATGTAGACTTTTATGTTTTCTAGATTTTGTATGCTAATAAAGATACTACTTATAATTATAGCTATGTGGATTTTTTGATTTTGTATGCTTATTAAGATACTTCTTTTAGTTATAACTGGTTTAGTAAGGCATTCTTGTGTAAGAAAAAGATGGCATTAAATTAATTAAATTGTTTTCTTAGCTTCTATGTATGCCACAATTCATAACTATGTTTTGAATCTTTTTTTGTGTCAAACGAACATGTTTAATTTGTTTTGTCAAATGCACAGTCTTGATCTTCCATATTGGAAAATTACTTTTATTGATATGTACTTTATAACCTTAACCCCGTGCCATGTTTTCATGCATATTTTTTTGTGCGCAAACTGATCACTTACTAAAGTGTGTAATGTTGCAGATACAGCTAAAAACAATACTCCATTTTCTACCCTTATGGATGTTCTTACTCACTCAGAGGTCTCTCTTTCTGTTTTTTGAATCTGTATACATGTATCGGAAGTTACATTGTTTCTGATTAGATGTTAGCAAATACTTAATGTCATGCAGGTAACATGTGAGTACAAATGCGTTGCCCGCGTTATAACATCACATCCCTGGGAGATTGAGAGGCTTGTTTCTTCTACAAGTGGAAAATACCGGATCAGGTTCACCTTGGAAGACCCCACGGCTAGAATTCGTGCAGGCCTATTTGACGAAGATGGGGTATAATTACTTGCCTTCTTGATTATTATTTTTCATCTTTTGGTATACATTATTTGAAAAAGTGATAAAAATTTGAGCTATGAGCACAAATTAATAGCCTGATCTGATTGATGGCAGGCGAAATTTTTTGGGGGTTATCTACCCAAACATGACTTGACGAGGAAGATGAACACACTTCTTGGGATAAGTGATGATGGGCTGTCCCCTAGAAATCCACCTTGGATTGAGTTATGCCTGATTTCTTTCTACACGAATAAAAATGACAAATTTGGAAGCAGGAAGTACAGGATCATCGATACTACTTTAACTGTTTGAATCACATGTGTTTTGCATTCTCCAATTCCGTTACTGTGCCGCTAGAAGCGTCAACTCCAAACCATACCGGACAATGATATATGACATTTGTGGGTCATACATTGGGCAAGAACAAGAGATGCAAGTAATTTTTATTTATTCTTGCACATCTTTTAAATTTGTGATTAATTGGGTAAATGTCTTGTAATAACATTTTGCACTTTTTTAATATTTGTATTCTTTAAACAAGAAAAAAAATTTATGCGCTCTTTCTGTTTTTATCTTTTAAATTACTCAAATGTTTTGAAAAAATCAACAATTTAAAATAGACCAAATATGGAGGGTAATAGAAGCAGGTCAATAATATACAGGTTTCCAACAATATTGTAAATTTCATGTAGCCTTATTCCGAGGGTCTCAATACCTTCTTTCTTATTTATATTTTTAATAATATATCAAGTTTCCTGTTTTGGACTTTAGCTGACAGGTTCGTGAAACACGGCAGAGAAAACAATGGATCACGACCGGGGGGATCCACAAAGAATTAATATGTTACCTTATACTATTATTATTATTAATTAATAATATTATTATATACCATACATGTCAGACATGTGTTCCTCCTGGTCCTGTAACCCAACCTTGTTCAATGCACAAGGCCGTCTTATTATATACTTCTAGCACAGGGTACGGTTGAGGGGATCATCTACTAGCGTCTCGACTGATTTTCTGTTGACGTTTAAATTATTATAGACTATTGCGATCTTCTCCGTGATGTTTTAAACGATTATATTTAGTTCGATGAGTGAGAAATAATTAGACAAAAAAAATGTCATTTATTAGAGCTGATGTTTTCACCATAATATTGTGTTTTGTCTTTCCCAGTTTAGTTCACCATGGAGTCTAGGCAGTGACCCGAATCTCGCTTACGACAATCATTGAGCCAACTGAATATAATGAAGTTTTCTGGGTGCTCAGATGATTTCCCTTTGCTCGTGAAGAAAAGGATTGAAATCAACACATTCGTGCATCTTATATGAAATCACCCTAAGCAGATTTGGTTCGTGTGAAGCAGGTTATAAGCTTATGAGTCATTACGGTCAATACTGGATCAGATAAATGATTAGAGAAAACTTGAGTTTCACGTTCAGTGCGATGGCTATAAACCAATCACATTTACTGCTCATTCAAATAATTGACTGGTGTTGGAAACAATGGTTTCACCCCTCAAAGTGAACGATGAAACGGATTTTTGTCTTTAGATTACATTAATCAGTGAATTTATGCAATCATGGGTTCCGTTCGGCATCACGCTGACGTGCGTAGGCCCTAAAACAGTGGCAATTATAAAAAAAGTAAAATGTGCGCAGGCCGTAAAATGTTTAGGTGTCACAGTGACAGACTTCCACGAGTTCAATGGAAAATTTGTAGGCACGAGTGACGAGTAAACGAGCTGATGTATTATATTTATAAATATATGGAAGGAGGGGGACAAGAGCAAAGGAGGAAAGCAAAGCAAAATTATCGCGCTAGAGCTAAGTCGCCTCAGAGGGCATGGCAACCTCCGTCCTATCAGGCGCTGCAAGGAGGTATATATTTTTCGCCAAAGGCCGACGTCCATTCAGCCAGACTACTCTTCTTTTTGTTTTTCTTTTTAATACATAACATGATGTCTCTTTCCCTGCCAGTTCTCCAGCTCTTTCCGAAGTTATTAATTGAACGACTAGATCGAAACGCATAGTACTACACATTAGACGGCCACTATATATGAATGATTATGTATGTAAGAAGTAGTAAGCTCACGGTGTACATGATGATGCAGACTTGAAGGGAGAGTAGCTATTGTCACCGGCGGTGCAAGCGGCATCGGCAAAACCACGGCTAAATTGCTCCGCAAGCATGGAGCCAAGGTCGTCATCGCCGATGTCCAGAACGACGACGTAGCCAGCTCCGCCTGCCAGGAGATCGGCGACGGCGTCTCCTTCGTCCACTGTGACGTCACCAAAGAGGTCGACGTGAGAAACCTCGTCGACACTGCCACCGCCAAGCACGGCCGGCTCGACATAATGTTCAACAACGCCGGCACGATAGACGCCATCAAGCAGGACATCACGGCGGTGGAGCAGGCCGACTTCGAGAAGGTGCTGGCGGTGAACGTCACCGGCGTCTTCCTCGGCATCAAGCACGCCGTCCGGGTCATGGCTCCGGCGGGCCGGGGCAGCATCATCAACACGGCCAGCGTGTCCGGCGTGGTCGGGGGCTCAGCCACTCATGCCTATACGGCGTCGAAGCACGCCGTGGTGGGGCTGACCAAAAACGCGGCCGTGGAGCTTGGGCGGTACGGGGTGCGGGTGAACAGCGTCTCACCCTATTTTGTCTCCACGCCGCTGTTCTACCGCTTCTTCGAGGAGTTGGGAGCGAAGCCTGCAACAATTTTCTCCAACTTGAGAGGGTGGTCGGCCGAGGTGGAGGAGGTAGCTAATGCAGTTGTTTACTTGGGGAGTGATGAGGCCAAGTATGTGAGCGGGCACAACCTGGTGGTGGACGGTGGGTTCTCTGTTCAGAACGCTGCTCAGAGCATGTACCACTCTTAAAAATTAAAATCAAGGTGCGATATATGCATTGTATTATCATTCTATTATTACCCGGTAATAAAGACAATAATTAATTGGAATTGGAAGGGCGGACAAACTTTTAGAGCGTGCCAGCGAAACCGGCAATTTCATTTTCATCTGTTAATCTATATATAAATTTATATTAATAGGTTAATGAGATTATCTTTTTAAATATAAATTATATTTACATAATTTTTATGCAAATTACAGTCTAGTCCAATAATACTATAAGTGCTATAGCAAATCTGTTCCCTAATAATAGATATACGCTGACAAAAGTTACGGTCAAGATTAGCATCATCTACATAAAATGTATATGAATATTTGTTGCTTTCAGCTCCTACTTCTGATTGATTAAATCTTTTATAATATAATTTGCACTTTATCTTCAACATCTTTCAAGGTTTTTATCTTCTACTAGACTATATATATATATGCTTCAAAGGATTCCAAAAGGCAAATAAGACTACGTTTAAGAATTCAGACAGAATAGCTAAATACTTAATTTTATTCCCGCATACAAAACACTGGAATTGAAATTTTTTTCTTTCCTCTTGATTGTCGTATCCCTTATCAGCTGATCTTCATTAATTAATTCCTTCACATGTTTCTCGGTCTCTATCTGTCTCTATTATTATTTTCCTCGTGCGCCGCCATACTAATTGGCCAACACGATCAACATCCGGTATCTTCGGTGGCCTTTTGTGGCTGTAAAATTGACTACAATGTCTCTATTTTTTTGCAATTATTAACTATTACAAAATTTAAAATGCTTACTCATGGTACAGGGCCCCTAAAAAACTGATCTCTTAAAAAAACACACTAAGAGAAATGTTTTAATATAATATATTTTGACTACGATACATGACACATAAATTTTTACATTATCTTATCGCTTATCCTAAAAGCTGAAATTGTTAGAAAAGAAGAGCATTTAATATTTACTTTGGAAATAATTAAACAATAAACAATGCCATTTATTAGAGCTGATGTTTTCACCATAATATTGTGTTTGTCTCTCAAACGATGCTTTATAATAAGCAAGAGATGTGAGCATATCCCTGCTTTGGGATAATAATAATAATAATAATAATAATAATAATAATAATAATAATAATAATAATAATAATAATACTAATAAAAATAAGAGGTATAGCTAAAATTTTTCTCAAAAGGTGCAAGCCCTAATATCATCTCACCTAATCAGAGAGAAGGGGTCAAGCCAATTTTAAGTTACTTTTTGCATTAATTTTATTATATAGTTTTACCTTTATACATAAATTGGATAAAAGCAGGAAATAAAGAACTGATAAAAGAAAAAGGAAAATAAAAGCCTCAAGTCCACTAGGGTTGTTAATTTAGTGAGCCAACTTATAAGTATTTGGCATTTGACTCGATTTTATTTGACTCAAAACTCGACATTTAAATGCTTGACCCAACTCGACTCCGAACTCGAATCTCTCAAACCAAGTTTGAGTAAGGCAATGTTCGACTCGACTTGACTTGATTATAGCTCAAACTCGACTCGATAAAATAGTATAATAATATAGTCTTTATATTATATTATATATATATATACTAATAAATTTAATTGTAACGAGTTATATTTATTTATATACACTATAATAACAAAGTAGTAAGATAGTTTAAATAGTTTGTTCGAGCTTGAATAATATAAAAAATACTGGGTTCGAGCTCGTTAAAATTAAATAGTAATGTATATTCGAGTTTGAACAACATAAACAATATTTAAGTCAATTTCGAACATACATATTCAAAATTTATTCGATCTCAAGTCAAATTCGAACACAGATTATACTTGGCTCGCTCGCTTATTTAACCGCCCTAAAGTCCACCGTATTTTGTATCACAATTATTTCGTGTCACGTCACGATTCAACATTAGTGTTTTATTTATTAAACCTTTGGATGTATATCGCCTCTCGCCCCTGAACTTGATTTTTGGACTCCACCATCCATTTTACCTATTTAATGTAAAACAACTGTTACGAACCTTTATATTGTCTGCCATAGTTGATG
>JAURVB010010976.1:0-21344 GCA_033002965.1 Piper betle
TGAGAGTAAACCGGATTGGGGTGTTACATGTTGAGTTTCTTCTTTAGATATAACTTGATTAAGGAGATTCTCGACATTGTCTTGTAATTCTGGTATTGTTTCTTGAACAATATCAGTAATATAGCCTTGATCTTGATTATTGTCAAGAACAATCATGGGAAGACAAACAGATTCTTCTTCAAAGATAAAGTCTCTAACTTTATTTGTCTCTCCAAACTCAACATCCTCAAAGAATTGGGCATTTCCCGTCTCAAAGAATGACCTTATTGTGGGATCATAAAACTTATATCCTCTAGACCTTCAGAGTACCCAACAAAATAACTGCTAACTGTTCTTGAGTCCAGTTTCTTTCATTTGGCCTATAAGTCATTGAATTATGTGTTTAGAAATGTGTCTTAAACGCTTGTGTCAGAGTAAAGTAGAATTCTCATTGGTTAATTTTCTTTTGTACCACTTAAACCCACATGCAAAGTTTTATTAAAAATGCAATAGTATCAAGTAAATATAGACTATCATAAAAAGACAAGGAATCCATACCTACAATATTTGAATTTATAAAAAGACTAAACTTATTATTTCTAAATGAACAAGAATAACCAAATCTGTCCAATATAGAAATAGAAACCAAATTTCATCTAAAAGACGGTACTACATATGTCTCTTTCAAATCCAAATAATATCTTGTCTTTAATAATAATCTAAAAGTTCCTATTGCCTCAACTATGACTGATTTGCCATCACCCACATAGATGAATCTTTCAGCATCATTTGTCTTTCAGCAACTCAGGCAACCCTACATCGACACACTTATGTGAGTAGTAGCACCAGAATCTAGCCACCAAGTGTGTATTGGCACTGAGGCTAAATTAATCTCAAAACAAACAAAATTAAGAAATGAACCTTTCTTTGCACGCCAAACGTGATACTTAGTGCATTCCATCTTCATATGTCCACGTTTACCACAAAAGAAACAGCAAGAAGCCTGATTTTCTTTCTTTTGCTATTGCTTGTGAGACCCATTATCAGCATCATTTGCCCTCTTTCTTTTCTTATTTTTGTCCTGATAGGTAGTAGCCAAGTGAGCACTTTCAGCATGTTCTTGCTTCAACCTTTCTTCTTCTTGCACACAATAAGAAATGAGCTCATTAAGAGTCCATTTGTCCCTTTGACAGTTGTAACTGACCTTGAATTGACTGAATTGTGCAGAAAGAGAAATTAAAATTAAATGTACGAGCAAATCTTCAGATAGCTCTAACCTTAGTGCTTTAAGTTTTGAAGCAATATTTGACATCTCTAAGATGTACTCCCTTATGCTTATTTTGCCTTTAAACTTCATTGACATCAAGTTCGACAAAAGCGTACTTGTTTCAGCCTTATCATTTTTTACAAAACGCTTCTCAATTTCCTTAAGAAACTCACTGGCTGTAGTAACCTTTTCAGACACATCCCCTGAAGGTTTCTGGAATTTCCCGCTTCATGATCATAAGACTCATGCGATTTGAATGTTCCCACTTCTCAATGTCTCATTTTTCCTCAATGGAACTTTTGTCCGTAAGAGAAGAAGGTTGTTCAGTCCTTAATGCAAGGTCAAGATCCATGCAGCCGAGAACGATTATCACGTTCTCTTTTCATTCCTTAAAATTATCTTTAAGCATAAGAACTGAATTGATGTTGGCAGAAATCATATAAGCAGATTGATTAACTGAATCAATAGAACAAAACAACATGTCCCATAATAAGATTAATAATTCAAACAATAGTTAATCCCATCGGCAGATGCCTAGCACAACATTAATATTTAGTCTTTGGACAGAAATATTAATTTGTAAGTGGTACTCTTAGTGCAATAATCAAATATTGACAATAAATTCTGTCAAATAATAAACCTTCTTTTGGCTGATTTACTATCCACATGGAAACTTGATAATTATTCTATATTTATTACCGCAAATAAATATATAATTCTTTCAAATATTAGCCTTCCTTTGGGTCGATTAATATTCACATAAATCATATACGCACAACTGTCTTAATATTTTAAAAATTAATTTCTACAAAAGAGGCTACTTTGGCAGCATATTGTAGTCTTTAATAAATTTTAAAATATTAATTGTAACTGAACCATATTTTGAATTTAATAATCCCAAATAACATAAAACTGAAAAAGGTTATAAAAATATTTTTATTTGAAAATTTCTGAAATTATAACCTTTTGTAACTTTATTATCCTCATTTGATATTTAACCAAAAGAGAACCTTGATTTGGGAAAAATATCCCATAAACTGATATTGACCGTGCAAAATTTGGGCAAAGGAAAATACATAATCACCATATTCACCATCCAAAATTTAGGGTATTCTAAATAAGTTGAAGAAGATTAGTTGTAAACTATATCAATTTTGGTGAATAAGGGAATACTGTAAATTCGAACAATAAACTTTTCCCATATAAACAAGTATTGAATGATTGACTCATTCTAAAAATAAAATAAACATAAATCAATTAATTCTCAATGATTTAATATGAAGTTGCTTTGATACCACTTGTTGAATAAAAAACTTTAAACTTTAACCAAAATTATATAGATGATAAAACCATCATCAATAAAACCTTCTTCATATCAAATCATCAAGAAAATAACTTTAATAATGGAAGCGTACCTGGTCCATAATAGTAAAGCAATTCTTTGATTTCTTCTGGTTTGATCTTCCAAATTCTATACCAGTTCTCCAGAACCAGAGTTTCTTAATGATGGGATACCAGAAAAGAAAAATAACGGTGCAAATTTTGGGACCATAATCGTATTTATCATTATAACCGTATTATCCTTATTTTTCATAATTCCAATTTAACCCATCATAAATTAGAGATTTAGAAAACGGTATCTACACATATTTATCCATACTTATCTTAAATATATAATATCTCTATATATTTTATTAAATATTAATGGCCCATTATCCTTAACTTTAACAGATTAATTTAATTTATGTCATGCCTTAATAATAACAGCATATGATACAATTATATACATATATACGTCCAACATCCAACATACAACATACAATTGAATACTTTTCCACTAAAGGATAAGCCTATTCTAAAAAAGTGCACTTATTCTGTAATAAAATGGCTGCCGATAAATAGTTGGTTCTACTCAAATGATAAACATCACCGCTGCACCATTTAGATATTTATTATATCCAATGGTGAAGAGGTGACGCTGATTAGATTTGTCACTTTAGTCCCAATGTTCTGACGATAATTCTACGAATTATGTGGTTTAATGAGTGGATTATAACAATTTTCGATTTATAATCTCGCATATATGTAATAAAGATAAGTAATTTTACATTACTTTTATTTATTTTTGGACCAAATTAGATCAGTTTTATCGTCACGGATAAAAGGATGAAAGTTGAAAAAGACGAAGCTGAACTTGGTTGACATAAGAGTACGGATTATGGTCATATACCCGTAACTATTGTAACAACCCAAGTTCATATAAGAGTACAGATACTAGTAAGTGTTGTTACGACCCAATTCAGTTCGAATATGAATCTTATCAAAGTATAAAATCTTAAATCGCTACTCTTAGTCTTTTAAAATAAAATACGGACCGGACCACAGGTCTACTAGGTCTTGACCTAACTAGTCGATGTACGTACAAAATATGAAGCATACTAAAATGCATATAATATGACATCTATGGCCGGACACATGCAACTAGGTCAACTTACGCGCACCCAAGTTACGAAGAGACTAAAATCTGGAGACCAAAATCTTTGAGAGAATTCAGGAAAATCTCCCTTAAAAGTAAGACACTTGGGATACATTTACCACAACACAAACTTTCTATAATTTTATCATATATTTAATGTAAAAATAATAATAACAAGTCAAGAAGGTACATCGTCATCACCTCATGCACCATTCAGAAATTAGGTATCGTCAGTTATAGTCATCTAGGCCACAACCCTTGTCTTAATTACACCCAAACACAATTAATATATCAGCACAACCAGGCATCTTAATCACAGACATCAACGTATAATATTTGTGTTCACATAATTTTAACATTCTTCGAGGCTTATGATCATCAAGCCACCGCCTCTCAGATAGTCTTCCTTTCGTGTTCCCTTGTAAAGAAATTTCCCTGGCCAAAGGAACATTTCCTACACCCATCTTTCATCCTCTTGTCCGTTTATCAGGCGGTCTACATCAAAATACCCATGTCATGGTGAACCCCAGCCTTCCTTTGCTCTTTTTCCTTTAGACATCTCAAACACCGACCATCTCTTTCCCTACCGACCATCTCTCTATCGTCTATTGCCACTCCCTTGTCACGATTTCTTGTGGCCTTTTCTCCCAAGTCGTCCCTCTTTGGCAAGTGACCCTCGGCTTGCAGTGTCGCCCTCTCACCATTTCCCCTAGCCTCCCAACGTAGGCCACTCTCCATGCCACCGGCACGACGCAGTTCAGATGTGCGGTGAGCCACTCTTCCCATGGGTGCCATCTTTGCGTCTAACCTTTTGTCAGGCTCCCAAATCCTATCCGTGTATCGGAATAGCGCCGATTGTTGTGCACCTTCATGGCACCTCCCACCTCCCATCTCCCAACAGCCCACACTCCCCATGGCTCCTTCGATGCCCCCATCACCTCACCCTCTAGGAACTCCTCCCGCAGATCCTTTGATGTTGACGTTGCCAACTTCGCTCTCCAAGTCTTTATATTCTTTTGATTTTTGATTTTTTACCACATATATTGTTGATTCTTTTTTGAAGCTTTATTTTATTGGTTGTGATTTCTAATTTTGTTGTTAAACATAGTCTTATTTGTTCAGTGCATTAGTCTTCTATAGTTGAAAAAAATGATGTTGTTCTTTGGATATGAACCTCGGCAACAACTAGCTTGTATATGTGTATTACCCAAGGAAAATGGGATGAATATGTTCGGGGTCAACCTATCACATTGTACTGCAGTTATTTTTTTGCTAATTCTAAATGCAGCTATAGATTAGGATCTGTATGTGTGTGTTCATACACAAGTGGATTTAATTCTTTGAATGATGGTTGCATTTTTAGGATCAGGTTTGTTACAAATTAACTCTGGTGTGTTAATTATTTCCTGTTTAATTTAGTTGATGGTATAGAGAGGAAACTAGGGTTTGAACTTGTCTTGAGTGACCATAGGTTTTATACATTTTCGTTGGAATAGGCTAATTATTCACGTACACTGGTATTTCTAAATATAATTTTTTATTTTTACTTCTCTTACAGTGGCTAACAATTTTTTGTGTGCCTACAATTTTTTTGTTCGATCTCCCGCTGCAGCTTCTCTTAACCCTTTGCATTGCTGGAATGGTTTTTCGTTGTTGGAGTCATTGGCTGCTGCCAGAATGCCCATGTCCCCGGCAACCACCAGTCAAAAACATTTGTAAATCTTGTATCTTGATCTTGAATTCTCCTTGACAATAGAAAAATTTGTAAAACTTGTGTCCATACTAAAGCAGTCGATGAGACAACACGTAAATGAGCTTTGTTCTTCTCCAATCATGGATGTCTGTTATGGTCGTGAGGTATCCATGTCCTCAGTTACATGGCCTTGAGAAAATAAAGCACTAACAGAGAAAGATTCGTGAACGTCACAAATGAGATTTTTTTGTATTAGTGTTCTTCAATGTTTAACTTTTAGATCAGTTTTTGTTCAAAGTTCTTCCGATGATGATGTGTTATTTATTTAATGTACTTGTAGGGCATGTAGAGCATGTAACCACAACTTAGTATTTTTATAAGCTGCACTCATCTACATCTAAATAATTAGGTCACCAAATCTATTCACTTGAACTAAATAGTAAGAAATGGATCATGTCATAGCATGCAACCTCCAAACTGTAATGGGGGTGCACCCTTTATACAGTTGGGAGTGATCGTACATATTTTTAAACTCACCACTTATAGTCATAATGGAAGTTCTGACTCTATTGTGGTTAGGGGTGATCAGATAGGATTGTTAATTCTAAGACCCGTCCTATGTGGCATGAATTATGTATGTAGTCTATGTAAGCTCAATATGGTGTCTATCTTAAGCTACCTAGAGGGTTGAGATCCATTTCTATAAAGCATGTACGTGATAACCCAACGAGACGTTTCCAACATATATATCACAATTCAGTCCATCCATTTAGGCCAAATTGAGGTGTTAAATCATATACTAACAATATAACAATAACTTAACTAAATATAATTACCATCAACATAGATAACCTTTTATTTTGTCATTAGATCAATTATGCACCATCTAAGTAATCTGCTATCAACTTATGTTTTTGTGTCTAATTTTTGAAGAGGAGTTCTTATATACCTTCAACCCCTAGTCTTTAATCATTTACTTACACCTACAGGTCAATGTTCGAACACAAACTCTTATATATCCTCGACCATCTAAGCTAAATCACTTAATTAACATTGTAGATTGATTTTTGGATATGACTTCCTCCATACCCATAAGAAAAGTCAACTCATTAAATTACATATCTCACATGTATCATCCACTCATCTTTGTAAGCAATTATTCGAATTCACATTAAAACTCTTAGAAAATACGTGGCTAGTCAACCACACCACCTGCCATCAACTGCCCTATATTATGATCATAAGTGTTGTATGTACAATATCCTCCAAATTCCAAAATTGGTTTAACATAGATGCATGAAGTTTTATCAGTATGACCCGCCGGTTTAATCGATTTCTAGTTTACTTGCAATTAAGCCATGTGCTTGGACTTAATAATTTAGAAAAAACAAATAAAATTCAGCATGTTCAAGCTTCCATTTTATTTATCTTCTTTACTTGACCATATTAAGTTCTTCCACATGTCGTAGTATTAAATCATGATTTGATTAATCGGGTGAACATACAAAAATATTAAAGGAATCTTAAAGCTTTCTAAATAACATCTAAATAGACCTAAATAGTTGCTTTTTCAAGCTCCAAGATGTCTTAGCAATGCCTTCTCCTAGTTTGAGTTATGAAACAAGTATTACATAGTACTACTAAACTAGCCTACATGTATCTGTACACATGACATGCCATAAATATCAATCCATCATCCAACAATGATAATTATTCACCAATCACACATACACACACAATCATATCATTAGAAACATTAAACAATCTCCAATTAGTGCTTTAATCATCATTGAAAAACAATTGTTAATAAAAACAATTAATTATTCCTAGAACTTCAATGCTTGGGTGTAATACCCGTGACTCGAGTTAAAGTTTTATAGTAAGGACCAGTCGGTTAGACCCTTATTTCAATTGGGTCAATTTCAGAACACGCGCACTATGCCAAGGTCGTTCTTGTGTTATGAACCATGAAAGTTATGTGTGCACAAGTATATGATGATAACGACAATAAAACAACAATATAATGAGTTATCAAAATATATTAGAGTACGTCAAATTTTCTTTATTTATTTTAATTAGATCGTAGAATTATTTTCAGGCCGAATAATGCATTAGGATGCATTACAAGGAGTTTAGGTGAGTTATTAGTTATAGAGCATGTCATTGTAATGTTGTGATGTATATTGTGTCTTATGGTATCTTTCCCTATTTTTCTGATTTTTTTTTGAATTATTACGAGTTATTATTTTTTTCTCGAGTGGAAATTGAGTCAAGTTTTAATTATAAGACGGCCACTCATATTTCTCCCCGACTACTTATTTTCTTCCCCTGACACCTTACAAGATGACTCCTGACCTTCTTTCAGACCACTTGTTTCCCCCTCCCCCCATTTTGACACCTATTTATTCTAAACCTCCAATGCCGTCACCATCTAGCCGCCAACATCCTCATCACCCAACTCCCTTCTCTTTTTCTCCCTTCCCTCGCCCCATGATCCTCACTTGAGCCGGCCACAACCTTGTCACCATCACCACGTGACTGGCAATTAGGTATAGAAATTTATCCAATTTTATTTGATAATGAATTGTTTTATGATTTTATTGTGAGGCAAATGATGTGATTGTAAATAGGTGTTGGTTTAAATTTAAATACATGTTAACGGATGATAATAGTGAATTAGAGTTTGAATTTAATTGCATGTAAATAGATATTGTCTTGTATGGATTGATAAGGAGTGTAACATTCATGTATTATACTGGGTGTTAGTATTTAGTCTTGTTGTGTAGGTCCAGAGTAGAAGCTCACCGCGTAAGCGTGGGGACATGTTCGGAGCTTCTACCAGGTTTTTTTAGGACTCGTTTCCTATTTTACGTTCTATTGTAATTTGTATTGTTTTATTACTTGTAGGACAAGTTAAGAGGTGTTTTATCGGATCCCATTTAAATCGAGCCATTTAATCAACCAGTTTTCCAGATTAGTAACCCTCGAGGATGAGATCCCTCGAGTATGTTTTCAAAAACAAGTTCAAGTACAAGTTGCCTTCAGGCCTATTATGTAAATCCCTTCCTAGACCTATATATAGTTTTATCGAGTTTTCAGTGAGACAAGAGATGAAAAAACCAACTCGCATGTATCATGAGTCAGTGCACCTGTTAGTTAAAGCGGGTTCTGGATTAGTGAGTGGGTTGTTCAAATCCTAAGGGATCCTGGTAACTCTCATTTTAAGTTCTTCACACCCGGAAAAACATGAAAGTTTATGGGTACTGTTAGTACAGCACATGTTCAGACTTGTGGTTCAAAGGTTACTAAAGGCGACTACCTCGAGTACTCGGTCTTCGTGCTCAAGGCCAGGAGAATTATGGAGGAAAGAAGATGGTTAGGATATACTAGTAATCCCAAGGGACCAGAAATGAAATGAAAAAATGTCGAGAGAGGCATCAGCAGCAGTAGAATAGCCAGTTCAGTGGCTCCTCAGTAGGTGCCCTTCAGAGAGTTCACGAGAAGTATATGAATATTTTTCTTCATATGAGAGTTTGCTCTCATAGCCAATTTAATATTAGTTATATTTTTAGACCAGTAACACTCATTACTAACGGGTTGTTATAATATATGTAGGTGATGATCATGAGTAGGATGAGCCAGTCTGTACGGAGGAGTAGTGATGTCTCTAGCATACACACATGTTAGATGATAACATGATTAATATTTTGAGGATGATGTAATGAAATGCAATACATGATGATATGGTGTGATATGATGTATTCTACAATTGAAAGATCGTTAATGATGACATGTTAATAAATATGTTTAGACATTAAATAAGTACAAGTAAGTCAAGACCCAAAATTGATGAGAAATGTAAATAGAATGTACAGGTGGGTTGAGACCCAAGGTTCAGAATGATTATACAGTAGATTAGAAAGTTGTGTGAATGAAAATATATGATATATATATATATATATAAATATATATATATAAAGAGAGAGAGAAAGAGAGAGAGAGAGAGGGACTATGATGAGCTGCCCACTTTAGTAGCGCATCATATGCTGACTCACAAGGGCTGTTTGATCTGATCCAATGGCCCTGATAAACAACCACACCCCCCCCCACCCCCACACCACCACCACCTGGTTCGGCCGGTCGACCACCTACCGCCGCCTCCATGCCACCCCTGCTACGGCCCATCCAGCCGACCCCTAGCCGCTCCTCCACATGGTCCCCTACTCGCCCCACCGGCCCCCAACCACTGTGGACCCACCCCCTACCCCGGCATGCCGACCGCCGAACCTCGCCACCACCCCCGCCCCCCGCCACTACCCCCCACCCCCGCCACCACCCCCCTTCTTTCTCCCACCTGCTGCCGCTCGCCGCCCCTATCACGACTGCCATCGATGCGGCACCCCCTGCTGGGTCGCAGCAGTGAGATCGGTCGCCAGCGGGTGGCCAGCGGTGGGGTCGTGCCGCCAAATAGGTGGGAGAAACATGGGAGTCTGGATGGCAATTTCGTAATAAAAACTTGACTCGATCCCGACTCGAGCCAAATTAAAAATAATAATAATATTTCATAATAAATATTTGACTCAATCATGACTCGAGTCAATAATATGAAATAAATATAAAATAAAAACAAAAAAATTGAATCGAGTCGGGATCGAGTCAAGTTTTTATTACGAAATAAATTTTAACTTGACTCGATCACAATTTCATAATAAAAACTTTACTTGAGTTCATATTACGAAATAAAATGTGAAACAAATGAATAAAATAGTATTAAATAAAATAATCTATTAGAACTCGATTATTTTATTTTATGGTATTCGACTCGAGCGAAGTAAATAAAAAATTGCTCGGTATTGACTCGATTAAGTAAATAAAAAAGTAACTCGGTATCACCTCTGGTCAAGTCAATAAAAAATTGACTCGGGATCAACTCGAGTCAAGTCAATAACAAATTGACTCGGTATCAACTCGATTCAAGTAAATACAAAAGTAACTCGGGATTGACTCGAGTCAAGTCAATAAAAAATTAACTCGGTATCGAGTCGAGTCGAGTCAAGTCAATAACAAATTGACTCAGTATCGAATCGATTCAAGTAAATAAAAAAGTAACTCTGGATCGACAAAAGTCAAGTCAATAAAAAATTAACTAAGTATCGACTCGAGTCAAGTCGATAACAAATTGACTCGGTATCGACTCGATTCAAATAAATAAAAAAGTAACTCGGTATCGACTCAAGTCAAGTTGATAAAAAATTGACTCGGGATCGGCTCGAGTCAAGTGAATAAAAATTTAACTCAGTATTGACTCGAGTCAAGTTATAAAAAATAGTATACTCTTATATATTCTGATAATATTTAAATTATGTTAATGAAGTTGGCAACACATCAAAATCAAAACAGATGAGAGCCATCTCATTTAACTTTCTTCCAAATGATGAATAAAAGTACAAACTTACAACTTACAAATTTGACAAGTTTGATTAAAGTAAATAACAATTCATGGAAACAAGATACAAATCAGTGGCATTATATAGTCGAAGCTATTACCCTTCCATATTCGGAGTTATCATAGTTGTTCTGCATCACTGCTTTGAGATTCGCCATCACCGCATTGACACCCCTGAATAGACGCCACGACTCCACTTTCAGATGGAACATTTTTTTGCCTACATATTTAAAAAGCAAAATATAAAAAATAATCACATAAATTATATTTAACAAAGATCAAAACAAGGGTTGTGTTAGATAGCATTATCGATGTGCTACAATTACAGGTTAAGTGCACTTATCATGCCCAACTCCCGTTTATTGCAACCATGGCATAGCCTATCTTTTACTATATGGTCCATTGCAAGTTCTTTAGCAATCTACCATGTAAAACCCACGATTCAATTCAGGGTTTTATAATCAGAACCAGTCGGTTTGACCGTTATTTTTTAGTTGACTCAGTTTCAGGACACGTGTACCGAGCCAATGCCAGTCGCGTGTATGAGCTATGAGCGTCATGCGTACCCAAGTATATGATGATAACATCATGAACATAGTAGAACAGAATGAGTTATCAGAATATATAAGAGTATGCAATTTATTTTTTTTATTATTATATATATAGTGATCGTAAAATTAGTTTTAGGTCGTTTACTGCGTTAGGACGTGTTACGAGTAGTTTGGGTGGGTTGTTAGTTATAGAGCATGTCATTATGATGTTTTGGTGATTGTTTTATTTTATAGGATTTTTCCCAATTTTTTCTGGATTTTTTTAGGATTTTCTATGACTTAGTTATTATTCTTGACTCGAGTAATATTTACAAGTTTGCCACCAACCCTTTCCTTCCTCTCCCCCGACCTTTCCTTTCTTCTTCCCCAAACCCTTGCCGTACACCACCCACTGTGCATGCTGCCGCCACCGCGGCCGACGCCACCTTGCCACCAATCGGTGCCACCAAGCCTTGCCATAACGTCGCCGTGCCGCCCCAACTAGTCCCTGCCATCGCCCAACCTCCACGATGCCGGAATTGCTGCGCCTAGTGCCGCGGTCGCGTCACCGATTCTGCTGCCGGCCACCGTCGCCGCCACTATCAGGTGTGCCTGGCACCCTTAACCCTCCAGTGATCTTTCCCGACCAGAGCGGAGGCCTTCGCCGCCCAGACCGACCAGATTTCTTCACCCATCGTCGCCGCTCTATTTTAGACATTTTCCAGTAAGCTGCCACCTCCACTGGCTATGTCGACGTCATAGATGTGTCAGGCTCACCGAGTCGATTCCAATGATACCCAATATGACCCCCATCCAGTCAGTAGACGCTGCCAGTGATTGTTGCTGGAAAAGAGTCGGAGAGCTACCGAAAAACCATTGAAGTTGCCGGAAAACCGCTAGAACATTCCAGAAAACTGGATTTGGTGAAATTCATCGAATCTTTTGCGGAGCTCATCCAGTTGAACCCAATCGAGCATCGAACGCTGATGAGCCCTGAATTCGAGCTCCGAGACATGCGACGAAACCCTAGTCGTCGCCGATTGCTGATGACATGAGGTATAATTACCTCTGAGTTAGTTATTTAAAATTGATGAATGTTAGCACAACATGTTAGGATTGAATAATTATCATGATAAATGTATGAGTATGAGTACAGTGATGATTGGATGATGCAGTTAATTGGAAATGAATTGTGAGTGATCTAATGAGGTAGATCGAGTTTGAGCATGCTAATCGAGTATGACATAACTTTAAAAAATAGTATAAAATTGGTATGAATAGGATGACTTAGAATTATTTTCACATTATGATTATTTGACTGTTGATGGATGTTATTCGTATTGAGTGTGATGTTCATTGAGTTTGATGCATCATTTAGTTAGCGGGCGTTAGTATTTAGTTTTGATGTGTAAGTACGGAGTAAGAGCTCGCCGCTTAGGCGCGATGACACGCTTGGAGCTTCTACCAGGTCTGTTTAGCAGTCGACTCTATTTTTACTCTCTTCTATTATATTTTTGATTTAATGCCTGTAGGGTGGGTTAAGTGGCGTTTTATCGGATCCTACTTAAGTCAGACCATTTAGCCGAACAGATTTCCAGATTAATAACCCCTCGAGGATGATTTTGAAAACAAGATCCACCACAAGTTGCCTTCGGGCCTATTATATAAATCCCTACCTAGCCCTATATATATGTAGTTTTCGCGTTTTTAGTGAGACGAGAGATGGAAAAACCTACTGCACGTACAATGAGCGGATGCCGTGACAATCAAAGCAGGCTCTGGATTAGTGCCAGTGGACTGTTCCATTCTTGAGGGATCCTGAAAACTCCGCGTTTGAGTTCCTCACACCCGGAGAACGTGGAGGTTTACAGGTACTATTTAGTATAGTGCCTGTTCGGACTTGTGGTTCAAAGTGTACTAAAGGCGACTGCCTGAGAGTACTCGGCCTTCGTGCTCAAGGCCAGGAGAAATATGGAGGTAAGGAGAGGGCTTAGGATTTGAGACTAGAAAATGAAGTAAGAAAATGCTGAGAGCGGCATCAGCCGCAGCAGATCAGTAAGTTCAGGATGCTACCGGGCCTGCAGGCTAGCGGCTCCTCAATAGTGCCCTTTAGAGTGTTCACGTGGAGTATATAATGTTTTCTTTCATATGAGAGTTTGCTCTCATAGCCAGCTTGTTATAGTTATTTTATTTTCTAGACCAATAGCACTTGTTACTGACGTATTTTAATACTATATGTAGGTAATAATCATGAATTGGAGGAGCTAGCTTGGACAAAGGAGCACTGTTGTTGCTTGCACACATGACAGTCGATTGAGTGGTTGTATTTTATTTATGATGCTATTATATTGTGAATGAAGTGAAATGCTAAGACATGGTATGATATGATTGAATGTCATGAGATGATGATATAAGATATGATGATGTGACATGATTGAATGCTAAGACACGATGACAGAATGTGAAACATGAATAGATTGCGCAACAGGAGCGTGGTGGGTTGAGACCCAAGCTTTAGAGCGAGTAAATAGTATATCAGATTGTGTGAATGAAGTTGCGTGATATATAGATACATGTTTGCATATATGTTTATATATAGTATTTTGACAGGGTGACCCTAATTGCACTTTTAGGGGAAATTCTATCCTTTTTATTTCTAAATTTTCATCAATTTTGATCGTAATTGTGATGGTGTGTAATTTAGTTTGCATGTCATCCATGTAGTATCATGTTAGGATTCCGTGCATTCATCCGTGCATACATCCATGCATGACGAGTACTATTTTCATTTTAAGACGCCGAGATTAGATCCGCGCAAGTTGGGTTCGGGTTAGCCAACCTAACTGGGGCCTGTAACATGCTGGATCGGTTCACGAGCATAGACCAGATTTGGGGTCTTACATTCCATCTTTTACTACTTCCTTTTGTCTTTGGTTGTGGCAGTGGATGGACTTGTATCCCATGATGGACTTGTATTCCATGCTGTACTTGCATTTCATGATGTGAATCATCTTCTCATTACACAAAAAACACATCTAAATGTAATTGTTTGCCTATGATGGTTTACTCCGGTGAATGGTACAAAAACAAGTGCATATTTATTTGAATCATATGTTGTATAAAAAATTATCACATCAGAGAAAAGCTAATAATTTTTTCGTGCAATTCCATCCGCCCAAAAACAATGCTTCAATCTATGCCCTTCTTCAAAATGCAGGACCTTCCATGTGCCCTTTGTATTTTTAGTTGCTCTGATGCGTGCATGACAATTTTCTCTAATTATAGGACGACTTCTATTTTTTTCTTTGTGGGGTAATTCTATTTGTGCCTCATCTTCTTTCATAAGTCCTTTAGAACACACAAACACTTTCAACTATAACTCTTTTGTTCTCTTATGATAATTTATACTATTTTTACGTAATCCAAATCTAGCCATTTTTGAATAACTACTTTAGAAGTTAAGTGCATCGTCTAAACAATTAAATTCCATTCCCACCTTCAGTTTAAACTCATCTTCTACACTAGGATAAACTGTTGTAATATCTTGACCTAATTCTTCTTCCTCATATCTGTTTTCTTGATGATTGTCCATTCTTAAAAAATACAAAATTTATAAAAATTATGATTATTTTCAACAAAAATAGTAACAATAAACATAATTTAATTTAATCAAAATACTCTTACCCGAATGCTTGTCTTCGACTGGATTTGTTCTTGACTGACACTCACAAATTTTTTTGACCTAAAAAATATTTTTAACACCGATAAAAACATAAGTATAATAAATCAAGGCCGCTATTATATCCTAGAAAATGATTTTAATTGTTTTTTAATTCACTCTTCAATTTAAGAATAAAATTAGTTTAAAAAATTTTATCCCCAGGGGGTGGCAGTCAGGGGCCAGCGATAAGGGGACGGCGGCAAGGGTGGGTGGTTTGAGGGGGCAGGGTGCTTGGGGGGGGGGGGGGCGGCAGCGGTAGGGCAGGGGAGGGGCAGGGTGTGGAGGTAGGGCAGGGGGAGGGGCGGGGTGGGCTGCCGGGCAGGGGGAGGGGCAGGGCAAGAGGGCAGCAGGTGGGAGGGTGGTAGGCGGGAGCTCTACCAGGGCAAGAGGGCCAGAGTGGGTTTGTTGGGGGGGTGGGCAGCGGTAGGGCAGGGGAGGGGCAGGGTGTGGAGGTAGGGCAGGGGAGGGGCGGGGTGGGTGGCCGGGCATGGGGAGGGGCAGGGCAAGAGGGCAGCAGGTGGGAGGGTGTTAGGCGGGAGCTCTACCAGGGCAAGAGGGCCAGAGTGGGTTTGTGGGGGGGGGTGGTGTCGTGGGCATTGGAAGATTCCTCCAGGTTGTTGTATCTCGATCCAACGGCCTAGAGATGGTGTGCTGCATATGCGGTGCCAAATAAGGCAGCACATAGCAGTCTATCTATATATATTATACAAAGATTATGATCTTAAGCATGATGTACATACATTATTTACAAAGATAATCAATTCCAAATCATGAATACATGCAAATTAATTACAACCAATTATAAACAAGATGAACAATCCGTGCCTAAAACACATTTACAACTCAATCTCTTCAAACAAAACCCTCGAAAGGAGGAAAAATTAGAACAGAGAGTCTTGATGTGAGGAAGAGGTGAAAGAGGGCATCACCTCAAGTAAGGAAATGTTCCGGAAAAAATGGCATCTCCCCCTCCTCTTATGTCCTAATAGACTCTCCCTAATAATCATCCCTTCCTTAATCACTGGTCCAACCTCCTATAATTACTAAATTAGCTTTATCATCCTAGGCTAACTTGGTTCATCACGTAACCACTTACCCTAGCTAAATTAACTGTTTCCACCAATTTTAATCTCACGTACTAAGTAAAATTAACCTATGTCAATATGATTTAATGTACCACATATTAGACTATTTTTCAAGTACAACGAAAATTTTATCCAGATAATATTACTACTATCATATTATAATTGTGTAAAGAAACAAATATATATATATATATATAGTTCAAAATCTATGAAAATATAAATAAAATTGTTGGCTCTTACATCATCCACCTTAGGGAAATTTTGTCCCCAAAATTTGCTCACTCTAACAAATCCATATATTTTTCTCTCATGTTAGACTCCATCTCCACAATGGTTTCTTCTAAAGCATGGTTCCTCCATAACACCTACACAATTAGATGTCCTCCCGAATCTTTAGATCTTTGAAGTCAATCTTGTGTGAAGAAACTAAAATATACTTATTCAACTAGCATTGTTAGCGGTAATGTTGTGTGAAGAAACTAAAATATTGTGTGAAGAAACTAAGTCAATGTTAGCAGTAATGCCTAACTCATTGAAAATCCTCAAATAGTCCAACATACCTTAGATTTAGCTTACTCGAATTTTCAAATCTCATCATCCCTCCAGTTGGTGACACTTCTAGGGAGATTGGTTCTCCCACCTTGAATTCCAGTGGTCTCCTTTTTAAGTTTGCATGAGATTTTTGGTCTACCTTAAGCTTCTTTCATTCCCTTCTTGATTAAGTCTACATGCTTAATACTTTTATCAATCAATTTCAAACCAATAATGACAGGATCATTGTTGTCCAACCAGCAAAATGGTGATCGTGGCCTCCCATATAGTGCTTCAAATGGCATTGTTGATAGAATCAAACCTGGCCCTATTACCAGCTTGTAACGACCCGCTCCTTTTCATATTAATAATAGTCCAAGGGCCAGATTATTAGCTATATATTAATAAATAAATAATATGCGTGTATCATGAGTTCATAGCAGAATAATTACTACCTGAATTGATTGTTTTCAATATTTATAATATATACTAATAATAAGTCCATGATCATAAATAACATAACCAAGTCCAATGTACTGAATTAGCAAATAACTCCACTAATATGTCATCTTTTATGCATGCAAAATGTCCAACTAAAAATAAGATAAAAATAAAAATAAACTCTAAGTGGTGATTTCTCTATCATGTCACTTAATTTGAATCTTCACACCTACAAATAATATAAACTGTTTGCTTAGTACTAAAATAGGTGTTCGAATGACTCACATATGTAGTAAACAAATCATAAGAAAATATGGTTAATCACATGTAATACTCAACATAAACTGATTGAAATCACATACCTACAACTTAACCAAATATAATTACCATCAGCATAGATATTTTAATGACCAAACCCAAAGTGCAATCTAATAGACCTAAACCATCTTTTCAAAAGTGATTAATCGTAGTTGAAGATCTATAACATATTCTCACTAGTAAACAAAATCTTATGCCAGTATGTATTACACGTGGGATTTCACAATCCACCTACCATAGAAATTTTTATCCTCGAAATTCTTACACTTGGCCCATCGCTAGTCCCATCTCATGTCCTTCTTTAGTTCGTGAGCAGTAGCCTATCCAATGTCCCCAGTTCAACCTATCATCTAACTTAGAATCAGGTTGGTTTAATATCATCTGTAATGACCTGACCCAAAGGGCAAACTAATGGGCCTAAGTTATCTATTCAAAATTAGTTAATTGAAGTTTAAGATATATAGTCTATTCCCACTTATAAATAAGAACTTACCTCAGTATGTATTAGATGTATAATAAGTTGAGGAATCTCATATATGCACATTTATTTTGTTGTTAGATCAATTATGCACCATCTAATTTATTTCTGAACATGACTTCTCAAACATCCTTAGTCCTTAGTCTTAATCATCTCCATACACCTATAGGTCAGTTTTCGGATATGAACTCTTATATATGCTCAACCATGTAAGTTAAATTATTTACTTCACATTATAGACCAAATTTTGGATATGAATTCCTCCATACCTTCAGTCCATTCACAAACAAACATAGGAAATGTTACTCGTTATATTACACTCATATGTATCATCAACTCATGCTCATGAGCAATTGTTAGAGTTTGCATCAAAACACTTGAGATATGTGTGGCTAGCTGACCACACGACTAGTCATTTACCACCCTACATTATGATCATTACCTTTGTGTGCACAGTAGCCTCCTAACTTTGGCATTAGCTTAGAATGGATGCCCAAAGTTTTATCACTATGTGTACAGTAAGCCCCGCCATTGCTTGGACTTAACAATTTATTAAAATATATAAAAAACAATATGTTTTAGCTTCCATTTCATTTACCTACCTATGTACTTAACTATATTAAGTTTTTCCACAAGCTGTAAGACTAAGTCACTATTTGATTAATTAGGTCGATATACGAAAACATCGAAGGGTTCTTAAAGCTTCCCAAATAACATCTTCATTGGACTGAGTAGTTGCTTCTTTGAGCTTTGAGATGTCTCTATAATGCATCCTCCTAGTATGAGAATGAAACAAGCCCTTCATATCACTACTGAACTTAATCTACATGTATGTGTATCTTTGACATGCCATGAATATGCATCCATTATCCAACTATGATAATTGTTCACCAATCAGAAATATACACACTCATATCATTAAAAATATTAAAAAATCTCAATGAATGCATTAATCATCATTAATAACAATTGATAATAAAAAACAATTAAATACTCGTGGTGCTAAAATATTTGGGAGCTTTGATCTCCAATGCCTAGGTGTTCAGCCCCCGGTGAATTAGGTTCAGGGTTACACTACAAGTTGAGAGTGCATGGGAGTTTATTTGGCTACTAGGGTTTGGTTTAGCAGTAGGTACAGTGCCTCAGTATTCTTATCCTGGGCGCCTGCACCTTCTAGGCACTAGGTCTTATGTGACATGAATTCCAACATTGGTTGAGGCCTAAACGACGACTAAAATTCTTGAAAATTTACGTATAACCTCCCAACACATTATTTAACATTCCTATAAAAGGATTTTAAATTTGGACGTCTAGATCTCTATTTGCCATTAAAGCTCTCTACAAAGGAAAAACCTCTCATATCATCTCAGAATTCAATGAAATTTTATCTACTCTCTATTTACATCATTATTTGAATTTAAGAATAACTCTAGATTAACAAAGATACGTTCTTGGTTAATTTCACTATATTCTTGTCCTTGAAGATCAATTTTCATGTAAACAATATAAAACATCAATTAAACATTGATTTCTTGTTGTTTAACCCAAATCGTATGCACCTAGATTTATTTTTGTAGCCCCAATCATGGTGTACATGCATTATTTATAAAAATAATCAATTCTTAATCATTAATACAAGCAAATCATCACAACCAATCAATCATAAACAAGATGGGCAAAGATGAATCTAATGGAGTTGACTTGTTTTAGTTGAAATACTAAACTGATCTTTGAGCAATCCTTGCCTAACACACTTTTACAACTCGATCTCTACGAACCAAACCCTAGGATATAGGAGAAAAATTTAAAGAGAAAGGAGAGAGCTCAACGTGAGTAAGAGAAGAGAGAGGGCAATGTCTCACCTTGAGAAACATGCATGAAAAGTTGCATGTTTCCTCCTCTTATGTCCTTGTATACGCCCGTAATATTCATCACTTCCTTAATTACCCCCCTTCAACCTCCTATAATTAATATTTTGGCCTTATTGTTCTAGGCTAAATACATTTAGCCAAAAATCCAATCCTGGTCCGGTCTCTGATCCAAAGTTTCAACTTGAACCTCCTTCTTGCTACTTGGCTAGCTCTTCTTCCAACATTGGATCAACTTACCAACCTGCTGGTTAAATTAAGTATTTTCACCAAATTTAATCTCACATACAAAACAAAATCAACCGATCTCAATATAATTTAATATACCATGTTTCAAGTACAAGGAAGAATTTTATGTAGTATCTCATTATAATTGTCTTAAGAAACAAATATATTTATAGTTCAGAATCTATGAAAATATAAATAAAATTACTGGTTATTAAAAATCAAACATTCGATACACTAAGCATGACAAAGAATACATAAACATAAGCATGTCATATGCCTTGTCTACATCCTCCATTTATCACTACCCCTATACTCACTTGGCAAAGGAACTAGTAGCCACAAATTCTAGAATTTACACTGCTCTCAAGTTTCTTGTATCACTACACCACTCGAGTGCATGGTGTAGGTTGCATATCATAATCCCTACTCTCATATTGTAAAAGCAAAAATACTCATACATATAAAAATAAGGGTTTGGGTAGGGGATCTATAAATAGCGGAAGCAACTACGAGCTCGATCTTATATTTTGGAAAACACATCAAGAGGCCTCATTCTTTAAGTTTTATTAAATTATAGGAAAATTAACTAAACACGTCGAAGTTAATGGAATCCAATAAAAAGCTACAAACTTTGTCCCATGATCATAAAACAAAATGACAATGGAGCCAAACAAAGAGTTATGTAGAAAGGAGTCTTAACAGGCTTGTGAATGAAGCTCTATATCCTAGCTCGATGAGCTCAGCTTCGTACGAGCAATTCAAATCCTACTCGTAATGACATGAAGACAATCTATCTAATGCAACCTAAACCGACATCATCAAACCACACAAAAGCCAAACATGCCATCATATTTATACACATCCACATGGAGGTCATCCATTCCAACTATCACATCTCACGTAAGAGATCCTAAATTATCATATATAGTCACAAAAATTTAATTATCGCCAAATACAATCCAATAATATTAACGAGATCGCATACTCTTCTGATGTAAAATGAGATTCAAATCCATTAATGTAAAACCCACGACTCGAGTCAGGGTTTTATAATTGTTAGCCGGTCGGTTTGACCGTAGTTTGAGTCGGTTCAGCTTTCAGAACACGTGTGCGGGGCCGAGGCCGACCGTGCGCACGTGCTATGAGGGTTTATGTATACCAAAGTATCGATGATAGCGTCAGATACGCATCAGCAGACTGAGTTATCAGTAGATATGAGAGTATACAGTTGATGATTTTATTTTATTTTTATGTTGTGGCCCTAGAATTAGTTTAGGCCGAAT
>JAURVB010010977.1:0-42123 GCA_033002965.1 Piper betle
AAAAGACTCGATGGCAAACTCGTAAATATTACTTGACTCGTCTCCGACTCGAGTCAAGTATAATAACTAAGTCGTATTAAATCTAAAAAAATTCATAAAAATCGGGAAAAATCCCGTAAAATCAAACAAATACCAAACATCGTAATGATATGCTCTAGAACTACCAACCCACCCAAAATGCCCGTAACGCGTCCTAACGCGATAAACGGCCTAAAACTAATTCTACGATCCATTATATATATAAAAATAATAAAAAATGACTGGCATATTCTCATATATCTGATAACTCATTCTGTTCTGCTGTGTTCATGACGTTATCATCATATACTTGGGTACGCATGACCCTCATAGCTCACACACGCGACTGGCATCGGCTCGGTACACGTATCCTGAAACTGACTTAACTCGAAAAAAATAACGGTCGACCCGACAGGTTCTGAATATAAAACCCTAACTCGAATCGTGGGTTTTACATCAATAGTGTTTCAAGTGGTTTTTTGTAATCTTTATATTGAGTAGGTGGTACCTTCTTACTACTTTTTAAACGTCACGCTTGTACCCCAAATATGTGATATATATCAACTTAGTCTTATATATAATATTTATTAACGTAAGATCTTATTTATAATTGAGAATAAATTATAGATCTTCAACTTAAGTTAACCACTTTTAAAAAGAAAACCTAGGCCTATTAATTTTCACTTTAGATTGGATCGTTACGGATGATATAAGTGCAACCAAGTTTTGTGTCACATGATAGGCCGAGTTAAGGATGTTAGTTAAGCTACTGGTCATCGGCTAAAGAAGTCACCTAAACTAGGGGTAACAATAGGCTAAATATAAGAATTTTTAAGGATGAAATTTGTTAAAGTAGGTGGACTGTAGGATCCCTTAATTTAGTCTTATATTTAATACTTATTAAGGTAATTTCATGTTTATAAGTGAAAGTTGATTATAAATCTTCAATTTAGTTAACTAATTTTAAAGAGATGACTTAAGCCTATTATATTATATTTTGGGCTAGGTTGTTGGAAAATATGTCATAGGTATTTAAAGGAGAATGATATAAAGATCATTCTAAACTAGTTAGGCTTGTGCGGAACTTGTATTATGTTTTGTACTTATCCTTTAATCCATTTTGCCTTGAAATGCACATATCTTTTTTGTTTTCCCAATCAAATGCACATATACAATTCTTCTTAGTTTCTCTTAAACCAATTTGTATAAAATTAAATAGCTAAATTTATATATTTGACTAAAAACATATCACATTACTGCATGATTGAGGTTCAAATTATAAAGTTTATGCCATGAGATTACTCATTTTCTAATTTTCAATTATTAGGCAGCTTTGTAAGCATCAATATTTTTAATTAACTAGCCAAAGACTTGCATGGTGTGTGGGGTAAATTTAAAACTTATTATATATATATAATATAAAATAAACTAAAATATATAATTAGTTTGTTCTTAATTGTAACTAATTATATTTATTTCTAAATATATATATATCACACACACATAAAAATTATCTTAGGCTAAGGCATATAATTTTTTTTCAAACTTTAATTTAGATCGTTCGATTATAAGGACGACCCAAATTTTAGAAAAAAAACAAAAAATAAAAAATAAAACACCCCCACCACTACCATCCTTTACTATATTGTCAATAATAACATTTATTTATGATTTTAAATACATTTTGAGTAGGCAAGTGATATTATATATATTATTATATTATATTACCGAGTCGAATTCAAGTTAATTTACAAGTCGATTTCGAGTTATGATTGAACCGAGTCAAGTTGAATACTGCCTTGTTCAAACTTGACTTGTAGGATTTGAGTTCGAGCTTGAATATTTAAATATCGAGTTTCGAGTCGAGTCGAACTAAACCGAGCTAACACTAAATGCTCACAAGCACAAGCTGACTCGTTCAATTAGTAGCCCTATAATGATTATTAAAAAATATGATATTGCTTAGTATTACTCTATTGATGGAAATAAATTCTCTCCCAATTTGATTTGGATTGTATTTTTGTCATTTATTTTTTATCCAGGGAAAAGATAAAAGAGTTAAGTAAATCCAAAATGTGAAAGAAGTTCACAACAAACGAAGAGATGCTAGAGTAATAGGTCTTTTGGAATGTACTACTTGTACTCTAATTTAATCCCTGGTTTATTTTTTAGAGTTGATGTTTTACCCCATTGATTAAAAAGAATTGATTAATTTAGTCATAGATGGACATCCGTATTAGACAGACGTAGTTCATGTAGACAACAGAGAAATTATACTGCTCTTGTAGAACTGGGTTTAAATAAGATGGTGTCTGCATTTATGCAATGTCCATCCGTTAACACTGTCCGCAATAGTTTTACGGACACGGACATACTAAAGGGTGTCCGCTAGTACCGCGACGACCAAAAAGTCATCTACTCAATTTCCCACGTCTTTAAGCCCTACCTGTAGCAGATACAACGCCGTCACTCTCTCCTCCTCTTCTTCCCCTCTCCCCAGCCCCGACCTCCCTTCAATCGATCTCCTTCTATTCACACACTTGCATGCCCATAGAGAAGACGAACAGGACCAGGTGAGAATCGAAATTCCTTGCCAATTCCTATTCCTGTTCTTTTTGTCGTGAATGGTCTAAGGCGTGTCACATGTGTGCCATTTTTGGATCTATTAGGATGAAGCTCTTGTTTTGATGCTTGCCTGTGTCCTTTTTTTGCGCTGGACAACTTAGGGGATTATTTTCCTTCAATTGCTTACGAACCTTAGCTTTTATTGATAGATAACGGAAATTGAAAATAGTTTATATTTAATAGGACTTTGATTGCTGGAAGGTGGATGATTGATTATTCACATATTCAGAACCACATGCGTTAATTTTCAACTTCCTATGTTTGTTATCTGCGGACGGGAATGATTTTTGGAGGAGATAGCTTTTCATACATGTCATTTTTTTGTACCTAGAATTATTTGTTTTGGAAGGTAAATAATTGTTATTATCACCTTATCTATTTGTTTTGGTCAATATTTTCTTTCAGAGCTTAATCATATTGACGATTTGGAAGCATTGCTCAATCATTGAGCTTTCCGTTTTTTTCCCTGGCTATGAGACTTAGATTTTTTGCTTTGTGGGGGAGAACTGTTAGGTGAATGGAGCTTGAAGCTGCTGTTGTTGTTCCTTCCAAAAGCAGAGTAAAAGCTACCCTTAAAGTTGGATCAGAAGTATATTCAATCGTGAAAACTGATGGCACTCTGTCTGAACAAATATGTATGATGAAGGAAGAGAGTATGAACATTCTCAAGGATTTCATCACCAAGCACAATGTTGCCAACAATGTTCCTGATGAGCCTCTTGAAGGTTCTTCTGAAGATGATGTGGGAGAACTGGAGAAAACTCCTGAAAAAACGAAGAAAAGAAAATGAGCATCTTCTACATGGTGAGGCGCAGTTATATTTGTTTCTTTCAAATAGAATTTTGTTAATTGTGTTAGGTTTCCCATCTCATGATTGTGCTCGTGGGCCTGACGTTTGCCTTCTCTTATTTGCCGACGGAACTGAGGAATTTTGTGGTGCTTGATGGTTATTTATTCTCAAGTGCAGTAGATGTCCTTGATGAAGAACTCGCTCTAAACCCCTGTTGAATTGTGATTGTTTGAGCTGCCAAAAATATTGTGGTTTTCTGGTGTTAAAATTGTTGTTTGATGGTTCAATATGTAGATGTTTGAGGCCGAAACATTCGATTGAATGCCTTGGAGACGAAGAAGATGCATATCATCTCATCTGTTGAATCAATTAACTTGCATATAGGTTATAATCATATCTCCTGTTGTTCTTGTGTTGCCTATAATTTCCATTTGTTTTGAAATCTTGGTCACCACATCCAATTCTTGTGGGTTGGAAGACGGTGCTTGCGTTCATCGATGGATGGCTATGGTTTTGATTTCATTGGCGTCGTATGCCATTTAGATTCATGATTGTTCCAACAAATTTTTGACTTTGGTGCTTGTGTGAATATTTTCTTTAATATAAGTTACGATATTATGTTTGTAAGTAAACCATGATAGTGTGAAGTTTTTGTACGATATTATGTTTGTAAGTAAATCATGATAGTATGAAGTTTTTGTACAATGTGTGGATAAGCAATTTGTTAAAAAGACTATGGGAGAACAATTATGCAGAAGACTCCAACTGTAGTATCGTAATAATAATAAGATAGGAAAATCGATATTTTACTACCAATCACAAGTTTCATGTCCATTACTCTCATGTTGGGTGCAGTATTGAAATGACGATCTCGAATTACATTCTCAATCTTCATCTACGCCAGATATAACCTTTGAAAACTTTTTCAAATACAAAAGTTTAGTACCTAATTATGAATTGGTAAGTTAGGTAAATTAGAATTTGTTTGTACGAAATAACAAGTGGCTGATCAATCTTCATAAATTTACAAGATTTGTACAAATGTTAAGAGAGATCAAGAAGATGCAGGGTCGTATATTTGAACACCATACCGTCTTCTTGATTCCTATTCTCTGCAATTTCGCCTTGGTCGTCTTCTTGCTTTCTCTTCTGCAATTTCGCCTTGGCCGCCGACGTCGTTATGGGGGCCATTCAGTGTTAACGTTAGACTCGAACTCTCTGCCGCCATTGCAATAATATAGATTCTGCTGGTATGGTGTTCAAATATACAGATATTTGGCTTTTGCATTCCAAGAGCACCAACATTTTTTGTTAAAGAAAAATAAAGTAGTACTTCAGGTCTCCATTATGTTTTTAACGTCACTGGCACCGGTCTTCTTTGTCTTTTCCCTTATAAAAGGAAAAAGGGGGAATAATTAATTAAGATAAATTAATTATTTAAATTGAATTTTTCACTTAATCTTTCAAAATAAATGAAATACAAATTAATATCAAATACTCATAGCTTTTATACGTTCATTATAATATATTTAAAGGTAAATCCTATTAATATCTAAATAAAAAATTAGCTTCCCAATTCTTTTTCCTATGTATATGAACCCCATTATAAAGTAGACACTTTAAGGGGAATTGGATATATAACTCATGTAAGTTACGGGATCCAATTAGTACTATACTTTTAACTTTTCTAGATAACTATTTTGCAGTTTACATTGATTTTTTAAAATTTTATATCTAAAATCCTTAATAAAAGTAGCACAAGCCAAAAATTTTATGTTGCCTCATCGCACAAAAGGACAACTAGTTTGATGAAGAAATTACGGATCGGCCTTACCCACTAGCCAATTCTGTGCAATGTCAGAAACAAGGTTGAAAAAAAGAAGAATTTTTAACCCCTAAAGATGAAACAATCACTCATTTTACCGCCCTAGAAAATCCTTGTTCCTAACAACACCTATAAGTTTCATACACGATCACTAACAAAATATTGTTCTTGTTTTCTCAACATATAAACCAAGAAGGATGAGGAGGATGAGAAACTTTAGGCTTGATTCAGCGAGCGGAACTTAATTTAACAACACTCAAAATATTTAGTCATCATTAAACGGAATAAAAGTCGTCCTGAATGAGAAAGCCAGTGAGACACTAATTACAATAAACCCAATATTGGATGAAGTCAACATCAGTGGTACTTTTAAGTTAGCCCTAAGACTAGGATTTTTCTCAAAAAGGTCAATGATTTCAAACAAAAATAATGCACAATTTGGCCTTCGAGTTTGAATATGATATATGTTGATGGGTCAGTAATTTGATAATATTAAGGCCAATACAAGAGAGTTAACTAACCATTTAAACGGAGATATCTCCTGATACAAATATACACCTGTAAGACTAAAGTTAAATAAGCATAACAATGACATTGACATCATAAATAGATTTCAGCTTTGTCTCTAGTTCATTGGCAATACGAATCAAGGAAAACATATTTATCCTGCATCTATCTATTGTACCTCTAGCTTGGTTTTAGCTTCATTTGTAAATGTTTTGCAGAGGATCTCATAGCTTTTCTCACCTCCCATCTACATGTAAAAGAATAAAAGACATTACCAAGTACAAAACAATAATTTTATTCCACCAGATGAACATAAGAAATATGGTGAAAAAAAGGTAGAAAACCTCCATACCAGTGGATCCACTCTTGACGGTGAAATGCTCGAAATGTTAAACCTGTGTGTTTATTTTAACATATTTATTCCAAAGCACAAAAGACAGATCAATTGAGCTAATATGGAGTGCACGAGAAAACAAATAGATCATGACTTTACCTAAGTTTATTCAGATAAAAGTTCAAAGCTAACAGATTTGCTTTTTGAACAGTCAACATGACAGCACCCATATTGTTCTACATATGAATATGCAATCATAAATTTTTCAGCTAAAAAACGTCAAATAAAGAAGCTTCCACTGGACATGCAAGTAAATTACAAAGGAAACAGTCACCTTATAAGCAATAAGCTCGATTAGTTGCATGAGATACCTTCCCAATCCCCTTCTATGTACACATTGCTCCAGCTGCAATTCATAAATATAGACAACAGGAATCTCTTCTTCCAGAACAAAACGGTAGTGTACAAAACCAACAACCATGTCCCCATCCCCAGACCAGTGTCTTGATGCACTTGGCATCCCTGAAAATTGACGAACAGTAGGTTCCGTATGATGCTTTCTGACAAATATGTAGCGAGCTTCTGGAGCAACCATTTCTCTGCGCTTCACCTTTTCTTCAGACACCCATTCACATCCATAGGGTCCCTCCATATTTTCCTAGGAATTCAATATCATATTAAAGCTGTCCATCCGTCCTTTCTAGAAATAAAAAGTATTAATTCCTCACAATACCTTGAGTAGATCTTGAATGTATTGCTTCAAAGTAGAAGTAAGATTATTTCCAGATCTCAATTCCAAGTATGCTGACAATCCTGAACCACAGTTGAAAATGCAGAATTTGCAAATGATTTGCTTCAAACGCTTTTTTTACAAACAATGCTGACAGAAGAACTAGTTGAAATGGATTTGACTCAATCACATTATGAGAACAAATTCAGTATTATTTGAAACGAGGCATCCACTATCAAAATGACAACACGTGAGAAATAAATTGGTTCTCTTCACAAAGACAATAAAGCTTTGGAAAACTAGGACGCAAAGGGGCAAGACCAAGACTTTCAGGAGAAGGTAACGTAAAAATCAAAAGTCTATAAATGCTAAAATGAAACTGAAGAGTTTCCCATTTCGATAATCACGTCGTCTTGTATTAAATTCAAAAAATGTACCCAGCTCGAGTGGTTATCAGTGCTGAAAGTTCACATCTTTCATTGTTCCAACAAAGGAAACAAGTCGTAGATGTCCCCAGAAACACCGAGATTAATGAAGCCAGCCTTAACAATTTTGGAGGTTATTACAATCCCTTATCTTTTGTGACTTTTGTTCTCATTACCCTAAATAATTTTCTTCTTCTTTCCCACCTCTTCTTTATGCTAAAAGCGTAAAACGTAGTAGATATATGCATTGAGCCGAACAAGAAGCGCACTTACCATTCTGGTCAAAATGGTGAAAAGATGGGAAGGCATCCAAGTGATCCTTTTTAGCCAATGCAGCCCTTATAATCTGATCAATAGCTTTCTTCCTTTCTAGGACCTGTATTTATTAATTAAAATAGATAACACACCACCCTCGGTCAGATCAAAGTACTTTCAGAATCAAGCAAAAAACAACCAGGAGCAAAGTTTTAACTCATGACGCTCTCATACTTATATAGCTTCGGGGGCAAAACAAACTTGGAAATCATTCTAGGCAATCAATTAATTGCCCTGTAGATCTTCCTCGGAAACGAATGGCATCATTACCCCCATTCAGGAAGACTAGAACACTTTCTTGCATAGCTATGACAAAGATGCGACGAAGTTACGAGCAATCAGAGGAGAGGAGAACCTGCGTTCGGCTGAGCTTCTTCTCCTTGCCGGCGTCGCGGCTTGTTGGAACCTGCATCGGCGAGAGACAGGGGAGTCCGGTAGAGCTCGAAGAGGAGTGCGGCGGGGTGAAGGTCTCCACGGGGCCGGGGAGAAGCGGCGCCAAGGCCGAACGACTTGTTCTGGTCTACAGTTATTGAAGCCCTGTTAGTCATGAAGGATTCTTATTTATAACAACTTTTATCCTTGTAACTTACGAGTCATCCTTCTTATTTCGAGAGATTTACAAATAAATATAACGCTGTTCAAAGGCTCAATTAATTAAACTCTTGATACTTAGAATCAAGTAAAAAAACTTGACTCGAAGTTTAATTCAATATTAAACAAGTCGGGCTTATGCTTATGCTTGTACCTGTTCAATTTAGCTCGATTCAAAATTTGATATTTTGTATATAAATTGAGATTTTTGACGATATTTACCTTATATTATTTATACAAACATGATCACAAATTCAAATAAATTTAGGCATGATCAAATTTTTTTTGCATAATTATGTTAAAGTTAAGATATTTTAATTAAAAATTAAATTTTACTATGGATTATATGAAAAAAGGCATCAATAAATACGAATCAAGTTAGCTTGAATTCGAATTGATTCAAGTACTCGTTAACTTAGACTCAAACTCGACATCAAACAAGTTAAACTTGAGCCGAGAAAACTTTAAGTGACTTGCCCGATTAGACACCTAAATAAATATAACAACACCGTGGATGTCAAGAGATGTTAAACTAGCTAAGATGTCACTCAGAGCATTCTATCCAAACCTCCAAACCGACCAAACCATGAACCAAATTTTCAATCTCCCCTTTAACTTTTCAAATTCCACGCCAAACCAAACCCAAAATTACTTCAAAACCAAACTAAACTGAACTAAAATATTTTGATTTAATTTATTTGAAACCAAAATTATTGAAATTGTCTTAAAATTCATTATCGCTTTCATCATAATTAAAATTAAAACATGATTTAACTGCCATAATAATATTTAAAAGTATTCTATGTATAGATATTGTGTTGAACATATCAAATACAATACAAATATATAAAAACCAATAATAATAACTCCTATAAAAAATGAATATTAATTTTTTTTGGTTGCCTAATTTTTACACACTTAGAAATTTTATCAAAGGTGGAAATCAAACCAAACCGAACTTTTTCCGAAACCAAAAAGAACCGTCAATTTTGGATATGTTCAATTGATTTATTTGGTTTCAGCCGAACATTACTCAATCCCAACACTGCCACAAGAAAATTTTAATTATATATACAATTTTTTATTGAATAGCAAAATAAATTATAATAATTTAATAGTTTAAATATAGGCTGATTGACTTACAAATTTGAATGAGATAACAAAATGTAAAAAATTGATTTATTATTTCTATTTGTATTGTATTTTAACTAGAGGCTAGCATTAAAATCCCCTTAAATTACAAAACAGGGAACAAACCATGCACATGCGCACAGCTAGCGCGCGGTTAGCGTCTTAGTTTCTATTTAATGTTATTATTAACATTTAAATTGGTCAGAAACCTGAAAACCCCCCACCAATGAAAGACTAGAAAGAAATAAAAAGATTTAAATACTTCTACTCTACCAACCCAGGAAGCATAATGGTTCTGAAGGCTTGCTTTGTTGGAATAAACTTTGACGTCAATAGAAATATTGACCATCTACATCAAACTTGTACCTCATAAAAGTTTTGCTCGATCAGAACTTCAATGTCAATTTCTGATTCTGGAATGGCCAATAATCCCAACCAAATCATAAGAAAAAAGGTCAACAAATAAAGTCAACGAATATTGGATCCAGCTGACCCTGTTGAGTGAAAGTGTGGTCGGTACACACCAAACTCAGCAAGGAAAGAAACATAAAATCAGGGGTTGTATGAATTCTCTCATCATTTTTTCGATTCTTGTGATTTACATTTGTATATGAATATTATACTTCCTTAAAAAATTGAATAATGTACTCTTGTCAACTGTTGAATCAATGTTTTGTTTTCTTTGTCACTTTGTACAGTTATGCAAGCCTGCAAAACTAGAGCAGAAATCAGACTGCTTGAAGCATGGGTGTTTTCTGAGGTTCTGGAAGGGACCCCAAAACTTTTACTCGAAAGACGGCCTGCATAATCGTGAAAAAGAATCATGAAGAGCAATCATGTCAACCAATTATTCGAAACCAAACACACATAATGTATTCAGCTATAACAAAAAGGAAAATAGACACAGCTTCCAAATTAACTCGCAAGGCACAGCACAACATAAACATTAATATTATATCCTAATCAACAAGGGGCAAGCGAAGTGCCTTCTGCTCTAGAGGTATCTCAAAGTTATCCACAGTTATACCTCAAGGCACTCTTGTGGTAAACCATCCATAACATAATAGCCGACAAGTTTGCCATATCTTGTGTTAGGGAAGGTGGAAAAGTGGATAACAGCATTTCTATTTACACACAAAAAAGTACAAACCCAGGTCCTCTCGTTATGTGTGAAGTTAGGAGAGGATATCAATAAGCACGGTACCTGATCAGAACCGAATTCTATGATGTCAGATGGATGAAAACGAACAGGGGAGTTTGGAGGTGCACGATAACGCTTGCCGTCGTTGCTGTATGTTTCATTTAGTCAAATTTTCAGACACTTATTAAACTATTAAACAAAGATGCTGAGATTCAGCCTCATACTGTGTAATCCAGGTTCCATTTTCACTTTGCAGATCAGTCAAGAAGAAGGCATTGTCTTTACAATGGATGCGTGCATGATTTTTGGATACCTGCCAAGATTCATGCATGTTTAAAAACAGCAAAATATAGATTTACCATTTTCCAACTGTATATCCTGTTATTTCACTAAAAAATAAAATCGAAGTGATGTTCTCAGGGTTTGTGGTAACACATCAGAATTTAAGACTTGTGGAAGTAAGCTAACCTTATACTATCTAGTTGAAGCCTATCATAAATCTTCATAATCCCATCATTTAATAAATTGCTAATTTGTTATCGTGGATTAAAATGCCTCAAATCAAACAAGTTAAATACAGAAACAAGACATTAAAGCTAAGCAATTTAAATGCACACATTTTTTGGCAATAAAAATGGGTCTCTCACAGGAATGAGTGCCTTTGTGAGTGAACTTAACGTAGATTTACTTATTTACTTCAGCTATGTGCTACAAACACATAGGGTTTTTGCTAGCTGACATACCCCTGGTAAGCATATTCTAACTGATTGCTCAGACTGGTCATGAAGTGGAGAACTTCTGCAGCAAGACAATAATAGAAGGATTAATTTCAATTAGATTAAACAAAATTTCCACATTTCTACACGTTATGAATAATTTAAACCATAAAATACCCTATTATAAATGATTTCTGCTCATCCCTGCTTAAGCGAATAGGTTGTAGGCCCCCATCACTATTGACTGCATTTCTATCCGGTAAGAGATACCACCTGAAGAAAAAAGCTGTTAATATGTGACTGGGATCACTATTTGAAAATTGCATTCAATTAAAAAGAGAAAAGGTGGCTCATCATACTCTCCATTAAGGGCACGCTCCAATGCATCATCGTCATTAAACCATTTTTGTAACATGTTATTTGCCTTCAAAATAAAAATGAATATTTCAGCCTTGATATTTTGAAGAATCTTTATTATGAAAAAGAAAACCCTGAAATTTAGATAAAAAATACTTTGTCAGAAAGACGGCAGCTAAGTGGCCTCCCTTCCAAATTCGAGCTGACAAACAGGATAAATTATCATATCATTTGATGAAATACGAACAGAATAAACTATCAAAAAGAGTTGGACAAACTCTTCACCTATTGCCACCTAAGACCCAATCTAACATATATGGCATTGCAATTTTGACAAATACTCTTCCACCCACTCTTCCTGGATGTGGAATTCGAAATTTTGTCAAAAACTGCATAGATGGCAGAAAAGTTAAAAAGGCCAAAAAACAAGGATGAACTATCACCATTCAATCACAAATATACAAAGCTAAATTAATTTCTCACAGATAGCGGTCCCAGTCCAACGCCAAGATATGGTTTGTAAGTGGAAGCCATTACCGCAGCCATTCTTGCCATTCCATGTATAGCAGCAACACGAAGCCTTCTTTCACTCTCATAACTGATGGAAGAGTACAATATTTTTTATATAAAAACAAGACTAACAATCAAGCTTTAATGAATATTAATTTCAGAATAGCACATTTTACAAGATAAGTAATTATTACCGCTTCAAAGAGGAAGGGATGTCAATAGGAGCTCCAGATTTGACACTCTGTTTCCAGGCCATCTCAAGTTCTACAGCAAGTTGGTAGCCATCCTGCCAACACAAACGTTTTCAATTATTTTTTAATGTAATCAGTATTCTAATTTTTCTTCCTTTCCAATAATGCGCCACATTTCCTAGCAAGTTTTGCATTGCAAAAATTCTAAGCAAAATCCTGGAAGAATCAGCCCTGGCAAACCCACTTTTTTCAGGCGTGCATGACTGACAGGAATCCCTAGTTGCTCTCAATTTATTACAAATTCTAATGTATTAAGAAAACTTTTTTTGCCAACCTCAATGGCCATGCATCCACCTTGACCCATGTTTGGTTGCATTGCATGAACCGAATCTCCAAGCAGAGTAACTCGGCCTTTGCCCCAAGTGAAGATGGGAAAACGGTCATAAATATCTCGCCTGATAATATCTTCTTCATCGGTGGCATGTAATAAATCAATAACATTATCACACCAGCCTTCAAATATCTTTAGTAATCGCTTTTTCTTACCTGTAAACACCCACTTCACCAATCATTATACAGAAGTGTTGCTTACCACCAATATAATGACATGCACAGAGAAACAAACTGTGCTAAAAGAAAGTCTGCACCAGCACATTGTTATGAAGATTACTGTAAATAGATCAAAGAAGCATCCAAGAAAATGCTAGGCAGGAGAAGGAACTAGTGTATATAGTAAAAAATGTAAATCAGTATGCTGGTGTAGCTAACGACCAATCAAAATCAGTACTACAAAGTATTCGATGATATGAATTACTCAAATGCGTGTAGTGGACAATGTACTCTCTTTTCTTTCCTATCACTATATTCTACAGGTGAGGTTGTTCTTGGGAGTGAGCTAAAAGGAAGTCTTATTGATGGAAGGTAAGTGCAAGATCCCCCAATTAGGTAGTTAGTCAAGTTAGTCCTACATTTAATACCTACCGAAATAAAATTTAATATATTAGTATGGACGTGTTTATGATCTTCAACTTGTGTAATCATTTTTGAAGAAATGATTAAGCTCATTAATATTCACTTATTTGGCCAGGCTGTCACATATAGCATCAGAGCCAACTTGGGACCACGTTGGATGATGAGAGTCTATCAGGATACAAATTAGTAGTCTCATGAGCAATAAAAATGAAATAAAAAGAATTTTGGGAACAAAATTTCTTTGAAGCGGGTAAAATGTAAGATTCCCTATGATTAGTTAGTTCAAATAGTCTCACATTCAATGCCTACTAAAGTAAGATCCATTATATTACAAGAATGTGTTTGTAATCTTCAACTTGATTAATTACTTTTATAGAAATGATAAGGCCCATCATTTTTCACAATTTGGGTCAGACTCTTACGATAAGAGTCCCATAATATGGCATCACTTTCAATAGCATAAGGCATTGAGATCCATCGGGGATGGTCTGCAAATATAAATTGTAAGGCAGAAAAGGTTTTCCATGGTCTTACCATTCGGCTCATCAATGCCATCAGGTTCTTCCTCATGAAAACCATACCATTGCATCTTCCCACCACCCACATCAGATGACACAAAATATTGTTTATGACCCAAGAACACCCGATACCTACAAAGGTTTAACAAGTAATTGGCATTTGGAAGTTATAATACAAGCAGCTAAATAGCAGAATAGATCTCAAACATTAAATCTAGTTCAGAGCAGGAATACCCGACAGTTTCAATATCTGGTGGCACAAAATCTGCTATGCCGGTGTAGCATGTGTAGCCTGAATATGTTGCTTCTGAATGTCCAAACAATCTTTGCCTAACCTACTTGACACAAAGTACAATTGCAGATATGTTCACCTAGATCATCAAGTCCTATGAAAATAAAACAAACATTTTGCAGCTTACTACCTTCGACCAAATACCATCCGCTCCGATAAGAAGATCACCTTCATAACGTTGTCCACTCTCAAGTATGACAGCCACCTAAGTTGTGCATCGTTTGACAACCATGATTAGAACGTGTAGTTCAAAATAAATATTACAACTTTTGGGGCGTACTGTTGTATACCTTCTTTCCATCATCTTCAAAGTCAACAACATCGCTGTCATTAAGGATGATATCACTGCCAACTGCTTGAGCTAAAATTTGTTGTAAAGTCATCCTACTAATAACCCGTGTCACCGGAAGCCCCTTTTCAGCAGCTGGCGTGAATGTATCAAATTTTACATACCTAAACAGTAATAAGCTCATGTAAGGCAAAGCTGGATTAAACACAAACAAAACAAAGTGAGAAAGCATCCTCCGGTTCTTAGTTAAATATACAGTGTGTTTGGCATATACACGATAAAAGGTTTGTACTCGTGTCAATTTACCCATCCTCTGAAACTTCTTTTTCAAGTTCTTGTTTGTCCTGTTCGCACCAAGATGTCAGCTAGAAAAATGCAATCTCATCAAATTCCCTTTACTTTGAACAGTACGGATATAAAACAAAGAAAGGTTTCGCTATCATGTACATACCCAAATTGAGGATATAATTCTATCACTAATAAGCGAATGAAAAAAAACTATTTCCTTCCTTATATACCGAACAACTTAAATACATTGTTATATGTGCTGCTAGATTGCCTATTAGATTTTCCAATTTTATCATAAAATATTTAAAAATAAATCTTTCCCCGGGAAACTAGTTAGCATCATTTGAACAAATCAAGAACAAGTGCCTGCTACTCAAGTGCCTGCTAATAGGCTCTACCTTGCAATCACACAAGATCAATTTTTTCTCATTTGACAAGTAAAAATTTCCGCCCCGGATACTTATTACAAACGAATCTCTAAAGACATAATCCTCAAAACTTTAGCAATCCAACACATACGTAACCGAATCGGAGAAGAGACAGAAACATTGAATATCAAATTCAACACATACTTAATCGAAGCAAAGAGAAGGAAAGACATTCAAAACATCAATCAATGACTTGTGAAAGCAAAGAAAAGAGGAAACCGTACCAGTCACCGGAAATCCCATCAACAAGCCCGTTAATCCGATCGCCGGTAATACATCCGGCAGCCATGATCTCGTCGGCGACACGCAAGTCAATCGCCTCCAACGCCGCCAAAGCATTGCTCTGAATCTGAATAGGTCCCCGGTACTTGCCCTCCCTCTGATGGCACTCACATCCTTCTCAAAAACCGTCACCTGGAACCCTTTCCTCTTAGCAGCCAGAGCAAACACCAACCCCCCGATGCCCCCACCGGCCACAAGAATCCTTAGGTTCTTCTTCTCGGCTCCCTCTCCAGCCTCATCACCCCCAGAAGCTAGCTCCACCGCAGCTCCGGCGGCGGCAATTACCCGCTTAACAGCCGAGCTCCTCCGCTCCAGCAGAGTGGCGTCGAGGTGATGCTTCCTGTGGAATTCGCGGAAGCCACGTCCGGTGAGAGGGAAGGAAGTGTGGGCCTTGGAGAAGACGCAGAAAGAGGAGGTGATGGAGGTGTTGAGGCCAGTGGAAGCCATGCAAGTGATGATGTATGAAGAAGAAGAAGAAGAAGAAGGTGGCTGTTATTGTACCGGTATATGGGTGTGTGTAGATCCTTCGAGCTGCCAGCAAGTGTCCCCAACTGTAGTAATAAGGGAAGAAGATGAAAGGGTAGAAGAAGAGTAGGGCCAGATCGAAGGAGGACCAGAGGCTGGATTCTGTTGTATAGCAAAGCCTCTCCGAAACTCTGTGCTCCACTACCAGTCTGTGGTGGAGTGATCTTTTGTGAGCCCGAGGAACTTGGTCGGCTACTTACACATTCTAAACATTGCATTAGGCAATTATAATGACACCTCCTTTTTATTTGCTTTAAAAGTCTTTTCAATGTTATTGCTTTCTATGCATGTGTGGGCTTTCTTCTAAAAATATAAAATATAAATGAAAAAGTCAATACTGGTTTTCCTTTGTTTATTTTCATGCGAAGGGTAGAACTGTGGAGTGGAAAAAGTAAAGAATGGACGGTTGTTTATGTTTAAAATATTGGATTGTTAATTAATTTAATGGGAACTAAAGTGAGGAGAGGAAGGTGTAAGGGATTGACCGTAAACATTGAAAAGATGTGGAAGTGGAGAAGGGAGAAGTGGTAGTGACATGTGTGATGCACTCAGGACGGCCACACGATGTGGTTTTGCCAACTGCCATGCCCTTCACAAGGTAGGTTTGCTTCCCGTGGCTGCTGCTGCTATTTCGATTGAGTTTTTTAATTATCTTTTTATATGGATGATATTTTATGGCTTTAAATTAATTGGCAATTTGTCGTGTTGGGATGTACAACATTTTTACTTTTTTTTGTTATATTGTATATGATAAAATTGAGCGTTCGGGTTCTACACTTCTACCTAAGATTGTAAACAGGAGCCGCTTTCTAATTCCACTGTGGCCAGGCCCGGATGTGTGGCCCGCACGGCCATGTGGTGGCCGCCGTATTTAGCCGCCCTACGACTTTGGCCAGTGGGTAAGGCCACCCAGGCCGGATGTAGGCCAGCGTGGCAGCCATGAACGTCGTGAAGGATTTTAATTTTTTTTAATTAATAAAATAGATCTAAGTCGTAGTTATAATCAGACGACTCAAATTAAAATAAGTGGTAGGATTGTCTCTTTGTATGCGGCCCAGAAATATTTTACCCTATATATATATATATATGTAATACTTTTAATTTATTTGATAAAACAAATAATTTATATATTTTTTGTCAAATAAAAAATTACCCGAAAACATGAGCTTTTTAAGTACATAATTCAATGCTCAATTAAATGTATTCCAATTTTATTTTAACAAATATTTAATTTAAACTATTACAAATTAATTTTAAAATTTTATCTTAATTTGTAATTACCCTTTTAGGATGTTATGATTTTAAGCTAGTGGTAAATAAATTATATGCATTTTAATTATTCAACACCTTTTTTTATTAAAGCTTTTTTGGGTTTTTATGGCTTTTACTGTTTTTATGATGTGGATGATTTTAGCTTCATAAAAATTTTATTATTTGTGAATATGAAATTTTTAGATCATTATTTTTTCCAAATATTAATTCTAAAAAATGTCAATAATTTTTATATATTTATAAGAGTTTTTTACTAGAAAATAGTTTTTTATATAGGTGGTGGTGAAAAAATTAAGATTAATTGCCAGAAAAGGGAAATACTTTTATAATGATAAAAATGTCTTTTTAAAAAAATTAAAAAAGGTTTTTGGTATAGGCCGTGTCAATGGCCTGGCCACCACTGCTCCGGGCTTATGGGTAGTTGGATTTGGCCGCCCGACCTCGAACATATATATGAGCCGCCTTGCTTATGGCCTGGGACAACTAGATCCGACCACCCCTAGGCCAAGGGTGGGCAGTAGAGACCAATCAAGAGGTGGTTGTCAACCACCCCTTTGTAAAAACAAAAAATATTATTATTTTGTAAATTTTTAGTTTGTTTTAATTTTTAAGAAGTTACTTTAGATAATTCATATTTTTCTCTTTTTTTAGGCAAACAGCTCTATAAAAAAATTTTAAAAATCTGCAGGCAACTAAACCTTGGGCGATCAAATTTTGTCACCCTTGCCTTCACCAACCATTTTAAAAAATAAAATGTTTAGCTAGTATCAGCCGCCTCTCGATAGAGGGGGGCGGCTAATGGCAGCCACCCCAATGTCAGATCTGGCCTTAGTATAGCCAAATCTTGCTACCCACCACCACCAGCCACCACAGTGTTAGTGTGAGGTAGGCAAGCTCTCCCTCCTGGTCACCGGTTGTTGGTAGCCAATCATTTTAAAAAAAAAATTTAATGGTTAGCAACGACGGAGGTGACCAAATTTGATTGCCTGTAGCCAAATTCTTTTACTGATAAAAAGTTCTTATGAAAAACTTAAAGCATAAGCCAAATTTAAAACCCTAAACCCTTCAAAAAATGGATAACTGTCATTTGTTTATTAAACATTTACTCAAATTATTATTATTTATTTAAAATAAACTAAAACATAAATTTATGCGATTGGTAAATAATAATTATTAAAATTATGAAATATTAACCGAATCATAATCAAACTTAAAATATTTAAAAAATGATAACTTTCATTTGATAATTAAAAATTATTCAATTTATTTTTTAATTTATTAATACCTAATCAAATAAGATTATTATATATATTTTTAACATAAAACTAAAATTAGTATACATCTATTATATTCTAAAAACATATACTCTTTGTCAAAGTTCAATAGATATTCATTATTTTTATGGAAGAATAATACTTAGTAATATCTTTAAAATTAATTTTGTTTATTATTAATATATATTATTAACAAATTTTAAATGTATGCCACGTATCATGCCAATCTTTATTTAAATTGGAAAACCAATGAAAAATATTAAGTGTAAAATATTTAAAATAAGCTACGGTTACAAATTACAACATAAATTTATGCAATTGGTAAATAATAATTATTAAAACTATGAAATGTTAACTGAATTGTAATCAAACAGTGCACTGCCCTAGCTCTACCCGGCCGAATTACATTAGTGCCTCCCGTGAGGAATATCAATACTCAAGAGCTACCGGCTACTCTCTCTAGACTAGTGATGTTTTGGTTTGATATGAATTGGTTATAACTATATTCATATCCAATCCAAATCTAAAAATTTGTACTTAAATTTGACCCGAATCATCTGAAGATTATATCCATTTCATTTATCATATTTGTATTTGATTTGAATCTGTAAAATTCATTTATGATCTGAATCTCCGATTGGCTAAAATAATATAAATATTATAGATTTTACTATAAAAGTAGAGAAAAATTTTTAAAAAATATTTTAAATATTTTTAAAATATAATTTTATAAATATCGCAAAGATATGGTAAAGATCGCTCAAATCCATATCTAACTCGAATATTTCTGAATAGTTTGAACATGATGTGAAATGATTTTGAACCTGATGTCTAGAGACCTTAAAGAGAGAAAGAAGCCCAAGTATCTTCCAAACAAATTGGACCAATGCTAAATTCCAAACCATCTACTCTTAACTGAGTCTGCCATGAATAAAAATTGAAGATAACAACAATTTGGTCTTTATTGTTAGTGATCGTTGCTGATAAAGGAAAGATCAAGATGCAGTTAATAAGATGTACGGCGTTCAGTCAAAGAAGGTGCATAGCTTGATCAGGTGAATTATTTTTCATGGAGCTGTGTTTGCATGTAAAGCATAGTAATTTTGAGTGGTGTCTTGGTAAAACCTTGTCTAATCACAATAGTACTTTTTCTTATCAGACAAGTTTCATTTTTTGTAATTGTTTAATGGCCAAATTAACCCATAATTTGAAAATCAATCACCTAATTGGTGCCTAAATAGCTGCTATTATAGTTGTTGCAAGTGATTGTTGGCTTTGTTATTGGCAGATGTTTTCCTGACCGTCAGCTCAGCATTTGCCATTAGTGTGCTCAATGTGTACTTTTTTAATTGGGTACATTTTTGCGAAGAGAATGCATACTCCTGAGCGTTTTGGTTGTGCCAAATGGTAGGGCTTCCCTTGACCTTTTTTTATATCTGTTTGTTTTTGCATATCATTTGAATATATTAATCTCTACTTTTGTTACTTTGAAGTGGAGTCCTGATGGAACCAAGAGGGTGTATATTAGATTGTCCACTGATTATGATGCTCTGGATGCTGCAAGCTAGATTTGTTTCATTTAATTTTGTTAGTGATGTAGAATAGATTAGAGTTATATTGAAGCTATTTGATGAGTTTCAGATTTGGTGATAATAATATGGGATTCCTGTTTTTAGAGGTTTGTTGTAATTTTCGTCATTTTTCTTGGGGTTTTACTTGGGCTATTTACATGAGTATCTCAGAGCAAGTGCTGTTGTTGTTTAGTGAAAAAATTGAAAGCTTTAGAATCCATGGTTACCCTAAGTTTCCGAAATTATTCATATTGTTAATTTTCTTCTTTCCTATCTCCTAATATATAGTTAGATTTCACCTTCTTTTATACCCAAATCTGTTATTCTCCCTTTAATCTTTGCTTTCGCTTCTGATCAGTTAGGATCTCTATCGTTCCCGGACAATTTCGTGTATGGTTTCATTGCAGCAAACAATTATGGGCAGTATATTTCTTGCATTGTTGCGCTTACGAGGTACGGCTTGAGTTTCTAGTAGACCCATTAAGTTTCTGTTCGTTCTTCTGTTGAATCCTTCCAATTAATACCCATGTTTTGTCAAATTTGAGCTTATTCTGTACTGCATTTGAGGGGTTAAATTATTTTACCCATTCACTTGCTAACTATTACTTTATCTGGTAAAACCTGAATTAATAGTTAATTGTCCTGGAAGCTGTAGCTTCAATATTGATGTGGCAACCTTTAGGTAAGCGAATTGTTGCACAAAGAAACCTCGCAAGGGTGATTTATGGGTGCCTTTTTGGGTTGGGTACCCATCAGACCTAACGTAATGGGAATTGGTTTAAGATTAACGGGTACCTAATTTTAAATGGTCTATAATTTGGCATGATATCCTATTCTTATATTATAATTTTAATTATACAGATAAATATTTTATTAACTTTTAAAATTAATATTTATTAATAAAATTATCAAATATCTTATTTGTATTTTAAGATATTTTTTCACTTAGCATAATGTTATAGAGCATATATTATTATTATATAGTTAAATTTTTTTAAACAAATAATTTCAATAATTAAATGGGTATGTCTGGTTTGATTTTGCCTAAATAAGGTTTGGTTTTGGCTTAATGGTAAATAATTAAATTTTGTTTATAAATTTAGCTTAAATAATGACTGTTAGACATCCTTAATTAGTGAACTAAGGTGGTGAAGGACTTCAATAGCGGCAACACCACCGGTGCTCAGCAAGGATCGAATAATGAGCATAGCTAGAACACACCCTTGCTTAGTTCTGGGTTGAGTTTTGGTGCGTTATATAATGTTAAAATGAAATAAGCTCCAATTATGAATATTGTCCAGGCTTAGCTTTCTTTGTATAAAACAACACTTTTTTGCTAAACATCAGATAAATAAACACATTTTTTTAGGGCTTAAAGACATTGGATTAGATCTCAATTGCCCGTGGGCCTTTATTTGCCTGGATTCAAATAGGTGTTCAAACCTGAGTTAAGATTCTGATTCCATGCCTGTAGTTTTTAAAATAATGTGTATGTGTCGAACCTAATAGAAATTGATACAGTATCAAATATAGAGTGAATTTCTGCTTAATCAGACAAGAGAATGCTATTCATCGAGGGAAACTTTCAACGCCTGTTTTAATGAGAAAAGCCAATTGATTGGACAGGAATCCTTCACACGTGTTGAAATGTGGTGAAATTTGGTAAAACAAATTAGCTGACATTGATTGTTCCATCTTCACTTTACCATGCAATTGTGCATGTGTAAACACCGTAAAGTGATAAAATTTTCAGGCAGGTGATCTAATCAACTCCTCAAACATGAGGCTTTAGCTACCAGAACAGGAACTCTGTTCAATCAGTTCAATTGGTCCGAGTTTAACTTTTCCTATAAATTTTCATTTTTCCCGGTTACATGTGAAACAACGCTGGTTGCATTGAAATCCGATGTTGTATATTGACTAATCTCAATCCATCAAATGAGGCAATGCGGTGGTGGGTTCGTGACTAGGTTCCACACATGAAGTCAACTTTGTTTCATCAAAAACTTAATAAAATCCTTATTTCTGGACTAGTCTTCATGCATAAAATCCTTATTTCTGGATTAGTCTTCATGCTTAGAAAATCATTCATCATTCATAGTGTAATATAGGCTTTGCTTGCAACTCCTGATTAGCTACCTAAAGAAAGAGGGATGAATTACAGTAGATCAGCGTAACATGGCTTAGATATGCAGAGCAAAACTAAAACAGAGAGCAGCAATAAGTCTCCTAACCAACCCATCATTGAATCATCACCTTCAACCATTAGTTCTCTATACTTAACAAGCAACAAGGCGACAATCCTACGTTAGAAATCAACATGATGCCTCCATCTTATCTTATCCTAAGCTGTTGGGATCGCCAAAGACACAGAAAAAATATGACTCTAAACTCGTTTAAGCGTTTAAGCGATCTGATGGAGACCATCCAATTCTTCACCAGAACATTGCTGCCATATGGAGGAAGCTCCATCAATTGATAACATAAAAAATGCCACCAATCAATGTGTATAATATATATATAGTATTATTCATATACACTGATCATAACCCTTGGCTTTCGTGTTTGGTCTTTTATGTCTCACCATATAATTGGAAGGTAAGAACCGGTTATGAAATTTGGGGGGGGACATGAAATGACGTTACACATTTATCATGCTTGGTATGCATGTAAGATAAAGAAAAAGAAGTGGATATGAAGGTGGCGTCTGCGACTTTGATTGGTTCTGTGGCAATGGTTACGCCCTTTCCCATTGGTTGTTGGCTTCTTGACGACCTCAACCATTTTTAGTTCAAGACAGATTGTATATCGGCCTGCCGCTCTTTCATATACATCATACCACGTCTAATATAAATATATAAAGGGAGGGCGTTAATTGAATATTTTGACCTCATCCAGGAGTGTATGTACATAATGCATGCGATAGAAGCACTTACCTTAACACTCTGGCAGCCGAGGCCGGCTAGCTAATTGCGATATGAAAAGAACGGCTGATTTAAACTATGAGTAGATGGGGGCCTAACATAATTTAAAACGGAGGAGATACAGCCATGCAACAGAATATGGGCCGCCTGAACGTCTTAATAATGTGGTTGAGTAACCACAAAAACCGCCGCAAACGTCAAGTAGCCAATTTACATCAAGGGGAAGTGGAAGCTATCAAGTACTTGATCATATATGACCCAGTAAGGGGAACTTTAGAGAATACTTTTTTCTTGTGCTGCATTACCTGCGCCAATAGTCAATTGTGTAGAGCCCAATTATATGCTTGGATGCTTTTGTTTTCGTTTTTTTGTCATAAGATGAAGTCATATTTGTTAAAATATCAGACTTGCATTTTAAAGGGTTCTTTACAAAAGGGTAAGCAATTATTGAGCCTTTTGCGTGATCCTCGCCACCTTTTTGTTTTTTTTTAAATAGGTGAAGATTATCTATTGATTATGTAGACGTGGACTTATCATGTCCACCTTCATTACAAGCTTTGATTAATTACACTACACGTTACAAACCTTTTAAATGATTATCTTTCTTTTTTCCTTTTTCATTCGTTCAGGTTTTACGTTTTTAATAAGATTATTGTCAGCGCACATCAAAGCTAACTCGCAAAAAATTCAATTTGTTAACTAAAAAAACGTGTAGTTACTGAAGATTAGCTATAGTTATTTCCAATCCCACTAAAGCAGTTTTGGACAGAGCTTTTCACGCAATTTTGAAAAAACTTTCTCATGTTGAAAAAAACAGATATTGTTACTTTATTATAAGTCTTTTATAAATATAGGAAACACATATACCAAGAAAACAATGAAAACATCCAACGTCTAAAATAGCGTATAACCCATGACTTGGAAGCAACTAAAGTCTACGAAGGACGTCGGCAATTGGATGATGAGTCTGCAGAGAAGGAAAAAAGAGGCGCAAGAGGTGCCGAGGGAGGAAAAACTGATCCGGATCCATTTTTCCAGTTATAGCATCTTCTTATCTAAATTTCCTTCATAATTCATAACAGGAGGAGAGTCGCCAGTTTTGACGGCCAAAATTAGGGATGGCATGTAGATTATAGAGTAATGTATTTTGGGATGATGATGGCCCTTTGGACTTATCGGTCCGGCCATTCCCAGTGACGACAAGAACTCAGTTGGAGGGGCTGTTGCCGGTGGTCCACCTCAATCTGAGCTCTCGCGTCATTAAGAGATATAGATTATATTTAAATAAGAAGATGATTTCCTGTTTTTCTTACCTGCTCCCTCGTCTTTTAACGTTGATGTTTCGTGAGATCTTATGCCATACTTTGGCTACACTTCATAAATACTATCAATTTGTATAGCAAAACTTGCACCACTTCTAATCTTATTTAAAAATAACAGAACAAACTTTTATTTGCCTATGTATAATCTTGATTGAAATAAGCGTGTGGGTTTGTTATTATATAATAAAAACATTCATTTATTAGGCGAGTAAGTTTTTTTAGTATCTAATATTTTCAATTGAAATATTAATATTTTTTTGAAATACAATTGACTCTTAATTTTTTATTGCTAATTTAGTCTATAAATTTTTCATTTTACTTTTTAACTAGAACTATTTTAACACCATTCGTAATATGCGTCTGTAATTTTATTTTACAAATTGTTGATAATATATATATATTATATTACATATTACTCGTCATAATAATCAGCACTCTATTTAAACGTGAGAGAGAAAAAGAGGTATATCATTACAACCGGTACTCCCTCGGCCCACCGACCACCCACCACTCATCACCATAAAAAAAAACAACAACAAAATATAATAATAATAATAATAATACTTTCCATGACCGTAGGGGACACATGGACCGTCAGTAATCACCCACGTTTCCAATCCCATTGATCATACATTTCCATCGACTACATCCAACGGTTCATATCTCGCCACTTTGCGTACGAATTACACATCTTGATTCCAACAAAAAAGATTAAAAAATTGGGAAAAGGGGGGACTTTTGAGGGTATATTAAAATGGGGGAGGGGAGATCGCATTCCTCCGATTTCCGCCACTTGGCGTTTTCGCCCTTTCTCCGGACTCCCGACCTGATAGCAAAATTTTTGGTAACTTTTTTTTTTTTTAGTTTTTTTGTTGTTGTTGTTGTTGTTTGGAGGGGTTTAATTATCATCTTTGATTTTGTGCAGTCATAAAATGTTGATTTGTTTGATTTTTTTTTTTGGGGGGGGGGGGTTTAGGTTATAAGGGTTTTGAATGGTGTGGGGTTGCATATCTCTCTCGCTGTAATTTGAGCTTTGGTTGTTTTTCTGTTAGTTTGTTTATAGGGTTTTAGTGTGAGGATCCTAGTTCTATAGACTGTGAATCAGTGAGTTTTAATGGGAGCTGTTTTTAGTGAATTTGGAGCTTATGATGTGAGTTAGATCTTGCCAATCATGGGTTTTTTCTGTGTGGATAAGTGTGTTATTGTCGCTTTAATTTGTGTTGGTGAAGGGTAACTTCTTTGTTCCTTTTTGTAGTGTACCATTTCTCTTTGAAGTGGCTTTGGCGTGCGATTTTGTGGAGGATGTGATGATAGAATAACTATATGGGCAAGTAGAATGTTGTCTCTGCTGTTCAGAGCGATGTGTGGGTTGTTTGATTGATGTGATGCGTATTGAGTTAGCAGTGCCTTTGTGTTTTTTCCTTCTACAATATTGACTACTTTGAGTTTTATGTGTGGGATATTCTTCTATTTTTTGTTCATATTATTTGTTTAGGAAAATGTTCTCGATTCTGTGGTTTGCACATTTCTACTAGCTTACGGTGGTGCTGGTTTCATTGTCTAAGCAGGGCAGCTTTACTTTGTGAAAATTTTTGTTGGAGGAACTAAATTTTGAAACTGGAATTATTGATCCTGTTCTCTAAGAATGGGGTCTAACATAAACTTCACAAACATGGAAGGAAGTGGTGGCCGGCCAGTGGGAAATTTGGCTCGACAACCGTCGGTCTATTCATTAACATTTGATGAGTTTCAGAATTCTTTGGGTGGCCATGGAAAGGATTTTGGATCTATGAACATGGATGAATTCCTCAAGAACATTTGGACTGCTGAAGAGATGCAGGCAATGGCATCATCCATGGGAGCAGCTGAACCAGGCAGTGCAAGTGGAACTTTACAGCGACAAGGATCACTGACTCTGCCCAGAACTCTTAGCCAGAAGACGGTAGATGAAGTTTGGAAGGATCTTTTTAAAGAAAGTGGTGGAACAGATGGCATTAATTTGTCTGGACCAAATTTGCAACAGAGGCAGCAAACTCTAGGGGAGATGACACTGGAGGAATTCCTGGTCAGAGCTGGAGTTGTGATAGAAGATACTCAATTGGCTACAAGGCCAAATAACAATAATAGTGGCTTTTATACAGAATTTTCTCAATCAAACAACAATGCAGCACTCTCCCTTGGATACCAACAGCCTAATCAGAGTAACGGACTTGCTGGGGTCGGTATTATGGAAAACAATAATACTCAGATACCAAATCAATCACCAAATCTGTCTATCAATGGGGTTGTAGCTCAGCAACAGCTCTTTCCAAACAGATTTGGTGTGGAATCAGGCAACCCAAGTATGAGAATAGGTATTTCAAATTCAGTGATAAATAATGGACTAGGGCAGGGGGCAACTGGTACTGGCAGCCTCTCAGGTGGGGCTGGGATTGGTGTGATGGGCCTTGGAACTGGGGCTGTTTCAGTTGCAACAGCTTCTCCTGCTAATCAACTATCTTCGGACAGTGTTGGAAAGAGGGACAGGGATAGTTCTTCATTGTCTCCTGTCCCTTACAATTTTAATGGTAGCTTTAGAGGAAGGAAGTGCAGTGGGACTGTGGAGAAGGTTGTGGAGAGAAGGCAGCGGAGGATGATTAAGAATCGAGAATCAGCAGCTAGATCTCGGGCTCGTAAGCAGGTACGTTGTTTTTGTGTAAATGAGGTTGCTCTTGATTACCATTTTCTTTACTATGTTCTTAATTGTGTGATTTTTCCAGGCTTACACCATGGAGTTAGAAGTGGAAGTAGCAAAACTTAAAGAAGAGAATCAAGCATTGCAGAAAAAGCAGGTATATATTTCTTCTCTTTTATTGCATGAGTAATATGTTATATTGAGGATCTGAGACTTGTTTGAAGTATGAGACTACTTTTCACCTTCAAAACTTTCTGGTATATTTTTTGACATTGGCCATATAGATGTATCACGTTGTATTGTAATTATTATATGAATTTCTTCATCTTTATATTAGAGGCCAATTTAGTATCTAACTCTGTTCTTTTTCCTTTTTGCTACAGGATGAGTTCCGTGAAATGCAAAAGAATCAGGTAATTATGTTTTCATTAAATTCACTTTTATCAGAACAAGCTGTTTAGGAGAACAATTCTTCTTATGTGAAATGATATAGTTTTAAAAAATAAAAGCCTGTGAAATTGTGCTTTAATGTAACTAAATTTATACGAGTATCGTCAAAGTGATAAACTCAGGTGATCTTTTTGCAATGCTGTCTTTTCATTGGATATTACAAAGAGACCTCATCTGTCGTTGTCATCCTTTTCTCATAGCCTCTGATATCCACTTTATAGAAAGAGTGAATTGTAGACGCATTATATGGAGAGCTTTCCTGCACATTAAAGTGCAAGTAGTGAATTTTCTGGTTACAGGCTATTTAATGGAGTGGCCAAAACTTATTTCATTCTGGAATTTGTGCTCTGTGCGAATGGGATATTTGTGATTTGTTAAAGGGCTTTGTGTTGAAATTTGAGTTAAATTGGTGCCATATTTGTGCTTTTGGTATTTTGGTTTATGCTTCTGGTTGGTGCGTGCATTTGACACATTATATATTTCTATCCTGAGTGATGGTCCTTATATACTTGAACAGCTTTTAGAGATGCTTAATCAACAAAATGTATCCAAAAAGCGCTGCCTCCGGAGGACACAAACAGGACCATGGTGATTTGTTTTTTTTAGGGTGTTTTGTTGAGGGAGAGCTAAACTGCATGCGGTTTAGCTCAGTTGTGTATATAAAAGAATGCTTTATATTATTGTTGTAAAGTAGGTGTTGTATAAGTTAGTGTGACTTTTTTCTTTTTTGCAAAGCCTGCGCCGCGCCCGCCCTTTTCTTTCGCATGTAGAATTGAGTTATTTCATTCTTTGGTCGCTATCTCGATTCTTCTTATGGTTACACCCATGGAATCTCTTCTATAAAAGCTTTTACTTCCAGTCGCATATGCTAATGGTACTTGGGAGTTACAAGCAGCTTTTGTGTCATAGACCGTATATGTTGTAACTTTGCCAGTGAAATTGCACTCTATTCGGGAAATTTAACAAAACCTCGTACTTCAATTATGACCCAACAAAAAAATTCCCACTTGCATTGAAAAAAAGAAGTTTCTGGCTTTCAATGGCACGCTTCATAGATCTCGATAATATAAGCTCATTTTTTAATAGTTCGATAAAGATACGATCTAACGTTCTGTTCTAACTAAAATAAAATAAACTTTGAACTTGTGTTTCTATTGTACTTGAAGTTTGCATATTTGGTATAAAAAGTAATGTTCAGATATTAATATATTAGTTGCCTTTTTTATAAGGTGCAGTTTAAATGATAATTTTTACAAAAAATTAATAAATTTAATGATAAAAAGTTGGGATTTAATGGCAATTCCAAATAAAAATATAAAGTTCAGATATTGATTATCTTATTTGCATGTAATGTTTTGCCAATTTTTTAGATCTTAATTAACAAAGTAAAATGATAGTGTTAATTATACTGAATGAGCATGGCTAGATACAAATTAAGCTCACTTGAGCTTAATTTGAATTTGACAAAACGTAAACACAAAATTTGGTCAAACACGAATGAACCCAAATTACGCATAGAGCCCCCAACGCGAACCCTACGTATCAAATTCTTAAAAGCGGCGATGCAGAGCCACTATATTATTAACTGGATAATTGTTCGCCACTTATGCTCTTGTATATACCACATTCAATTCATTCCTATGTTACAGCACGCGTTACATCGATTGATCTTTACTGCTATTCTCAATATCTTAGGTCTCAAAATCACTGTGGCCTGCTTTCAAAAAAATAAAAATCAATTTTGGCTGAACTTTAAGATTTAGGGTTAACGCTAGAAGATGAATATTACTAAAACATCAAGACCCATTCCTCGCAATGCAAGAGAATCAATCTAAAAGCTACTGAAGTTGGCAGTTTTTCGTGCATCGCGTTGCTACTTACCTTTCAATCCGCATTTCTTGTCTTCCCCATCCGAGGCAAAGTTCACAATTTGGGTCCATCAAAAGATTATCATTTAAGTTGAGCATGGTTCGTACAAATGTGGAAAACTGCATAAGTGGCATCATAGGCATTGCTTCCCTGCTTTGATTTCAAGTCCTAAATCTCAATGTCCACTTGAATAAATGCTGTAAACACACTGTTTCAAACTTTCAGAAATGTGTCTCCGCTGGTTAAGCAAAAACATGAAATTCCGGGAGAACTGGTACCAGAAACACAATAAATTCAAAAGCATGCGCGATTTTTCAGGAGAGGTAGGAAGAGACTCATGGTAAAATATGTATCTTAAAGATATTGAGGATCATTTTCACTAAACCAGGATGTGGCTCTCCGCCGGAGACAATACACAACCTTTTTTATAACCCGATTCTCCGAGTGCTGTGTCTTCCCCTGAAAAACAACCGTATGGCTCCTGATGCCATCTTTTACGCAGACCATTTATCCTGAAAGCCATAGCATAGAGATTTTATATCTCCCAAAATCTCCCACCGTTCTCCCTCTTTCGTTGCCTCTCCAGTGGAAAAATGCAAGGTGCTTTGAAGTACCACACAGCATCCAAGCTAAATTCAGCATCAGAAATAGGGAAATGACATCATGAAGCTATCTATATTCACCACCAAATGCTTTTTAGTAAGGGAAGCTAGAGGTGCATTCCTTCTCTTTCCAAAAAATCATTCTCCTCCGGTCTCTTCCACCGAAAAACTTGCGAGTATCTTCCCGGTGACAGGCTTGCATAAACCTACTTCTATTAAAGAACTACTTTTTGTTAACTTAGAAAATGAGGTCAAACCCTCCAGTTGAAAGTCGATCAACATGGCTAGACAGTGTACTTGATGAGCTAATATTTCGTTTTCATAACCTGTGGGCAGCATCTTCAAGATATATTCACCACCAAATGCTTTTTAGTAAGGGAAGCTAGAGGTACATTCCTTCTCTTTCCAAGAAATCATTCTCCTCCGGTCTCTTCCACTGAAAAAACTTGCAAGTATCTTCCCGGTGACAGGCTTGCATAAACCTACGTCTATTAAAGAACTACTTTTTGTTAACTTAGAAAATGAGGTCAAACCCTCCAGTTGAAAGTCGATCAACATGGCTAGACAGTGTACTTGATGAGCTAATATTTCGTTTTCATAACCTGTGGGCAGCATCTTCAAGATATGCAAATTCACCTGTCATTGATGAGTTAGAAACTACAGAAGCCATTACTCCTCTAACAAAATATATGCAGCAAAGAATTTTATAGGAAGCACAAGAAACTCAATTCTGCTTCCATAGCTCGAAGTTCATTAAACCAATTGAACCCCACAGGTCCATATGTAGAGCCAATCACCAGAAGTATCGCCATCTTCTGCAGACCTAGCCAGCAAGCTCAAACTGAAAAGGGGAGGCCTTAGGGGTACTCCACACTGATCTTTACCTGTCAAAGGAAATTATAGATGTTGAAATAGACAGATTTTGGTGTGATCAAAACTAATGAAGTCTAGCAGACATTTTACCTTTGCCTCCAAATCTATTCTCTCATCATTCACTACTCTCCTCAATACTAGGTGCAATTCTTTCATAGCAAAATCTTCCCGGGATTTCTCAAGCATCTTACATGTATTTGTGTCTAGCTCATGTTGAAGTATGTGGTCTGCATCTACAACTTCATCCATGCCACTGTCTTCAACAAGTAAGACATCAGAATCCTCCAGTTTATTGAAACTTAGAGATTTTCCAACTTTAGCAGCAATCACGCTCTTTGACATCAAGGCCAGTTGCTTGGAACGCTCAATATAGTTTGGTCCTTTAGCAGAAGAAACTCCCTGAGCATCAGTTACTTGAGAAGCAGCCAAAACAACTAAAGGAAGCTCCCCATCTTCTCTTGCATTTTCAGATACTAAATCCTCTTGAGCATCTAATGGATCAGGAGCCCGCTCTATGACAGAAACTGAAACAGATTGAAAATTATTTGACAAGGGTACACCTCTTATGCACCTCTGTAAGCTACATAAACATGAATGTGAGGCCCAAGGGATATGCTTATACAGGAAAGATGGCCAGTTAAGCTTTATCAAAGAATCAATTTGCTCCCTGTAAATTAACAAAAAAGGCTCTCTCTCAAACGTTGACTAAAACTTGCCAATCAAAGAATAACGTGGGAAATAAAAAGAGAGAAAATGCGACATTTGATGGCCCCCAATATTTTCTAACATTTTCTTCATATGGCATTAGTCAGAAGACTCAGGACCCAATTGATACTATTGCAAAGCAGAACAATGGCATGCAAGTTGGCCACAGGTACATAGCTGAGTTGCACAAAAAGTTCTAACTTATATTGTACAAAGTTGGGACAGGTAGAGAAGTGACTCACACGAGAGCCATTTGAGCTTTCTTTTGTGCACGAATCCTCTTGACAATTGTTTGTATACGATTTTGCTGCCGAAAAAGAGAGAGACCAGAAATGATTGAAGCATCATGCTGAGTTTCACTTGTTTGAATTCCAGATCCTAAAAAAGGTGGAACCTCTGGTAAGAAATCCAGACCAGCAAGATGTTGAGCCCACTTTTACGGGCGTCGATGTCTCTTTTCATCAAAAGCCACAGCATCACCAACAAACAGCTTAGCAGACTGCATCCAGAACAAAGACAAAATAGTTTATGGTATGGCATAAGTTCCATTGGATGACAATGGTTTATGATTAGCACTGGCATAGAGTGCACAATAAGGTTCCCTGTTCTCACCCAACTATTTAGGATTTATGACACAGACATTATAGTAGATAATTTCTTATTCAAAGAATTCTATTGTGTAAGGAATTTTAACTGTGAAGTAGTAATTAGTTGCTTGTACAAGTTGTAGTCTAAGTTGTAAAAGAAACTAGTTACTACTCAAATAGAACTTCTATCACAAGTAAAATTCCTAACATAATAAAACTCTTCAAATAAGAAATTATCTACCACAATGTTTGCATCACATTTGAAATATACTTACAGAAGTGACTAATTAAGCAGCATTGTTTACAATTCCTAATTCCATATTAGCAAGATCACATTTAATCAAAACAAAGATGATATTCAACAGTAAAATATTTTGGCAAAAGCCACACACATAATCCCAAAGGTTTGCATCAGGCAATGTAGCAAAAATATTTTACAAAATTCCATAATATTATTGATAAGTGCCATTACAGGCATCACAACAACAACAAATACAAGAATCATAACAATCAGCACGAAAATATGAACATATTGTGACAGCAATCTGTACCTGGTGAGGAAGATCAACTCCAGTGTCATCGGGAAAAAGATTACACAAAAAGTCATCCTCAGGTTTATTCTCTGATCCCTCAGTCCCAACACAGACAACTTTCAACTGTAACAAGTACTCAAACCTCAATGTAACGAGTTTCCCAAGCTTGCTCGAAGTACAAGTCTTTGTGTCAACATTGTCATCACTATCATCAGCATCATAGTTATCTTCATCATCATAAACATGAAGTATGACATTAAAAGGATGGGATTGATACAGTCCTGATTCATGAGGGGACTCTTTGTTTGTAGTCTTCTTTGATCTTTTCCTTCTTCTTTGGCCTTCATCCTCCTCTTCAAGAGGATCTTCATCCTGCTTCCCATTTTCCAAAAGTGCACTTACACCTAGACATGAAAATGGAACTTATGAGGAGACTTATTTGATCATTTATGGCAGCACAAGATACTTTGCCCATGAGTAGGAAATACATCTTCAGCAATGAAACTACCTGTCAAAGATAGCTTATTTTAATCCTTATTGCGGATAACAAAATTATTAAAGCAAATCAGAAATAAAAAATCTCTGTGACCATTTAAGGGTCCAAACAAAGGGGTACACCATCAGTGACCATACAGATAGGAGGCTTTCCTAAATAAAGGATGACCCACAAGTTTTTAAATCCAATCCAAGGAGGACTGAACCCATATATAGTTCACAATATTTTCCCTTTAAAAAAATTGTTTGCGACTTTTTTGTATAAATGAAATGCAATCGTGTGTTACAGTTGCCGGGTGGGTAAGTATCAGAGTTAATTGAGACAGTAACATTCAGGAACAACTGAAGACTCCCCCTCACAACAAAAAAACAAAGAAATATTTATAAAAAGAAATTACAAAATAAGTATTTTATGCAGTCACTTCAATTGAGTCGCATCAAAATTTAATAAAGCTTTGTCAACAATCCAAACCACTTTCATTTCACTTCTCACATCAATAACAAAGATATAATCAACGGTACCATTCTTTTCATTACATTACTTTTCATTCAGACTACACTGCAAAACATACTTGCTCAATATCATAGGATGCAAAACAGGACCAATCAACCAACTAGATACACCATTCTCTGCACACATCGGTCTTGAGTAAAATAAACCAGTTTGTTTACTTGAGAAAACATTAAATATATGAGGGAATTTCTTCAAAAATTACTCAAATGTCAAATAAAAGGCTTTATAATTGGATGTTCGATCCACAATCAACATTTACAGAACAATCAAATAGCTGTACCGGAATCTTTATTGGCAAGCTGACGGGCAAACAATTGAGCATCTTTTACATTTCCTACAATTTCCAAATCAATTTTTTCTCCAAATGCATCTTTTTGAGCCATAAATTGAGAATAAATTATGTAAAGCGCAGGTGGAAGCAACTCTGCAGATTGATTTTGCTTTAATCTCATTGTATGGTGAATTCCAAATTCCTGTTGAACAGGTATGGATGCTTTCTTGAGGGATTTCAAATGTGAAGGTAGAATTGACAAAATTTTCTTGCGGTTTGCTATAGTTTCCAGGAGACCTTTCTCCAGTTATTCCATTTCCTCGTGAAGTTTGCAGAGTTCTTTTCGCTGATATATTGAAAGGGTAATGCAATAAGTGAAGTATTAGAAAAAGGTCAAGGCTAAAAAGAACATAGCAAACACCAGAAGCTCCAAAAGCAGGAAATTTCTTGATACAAGTTAGAGCCGCATCCAGAAAAGAACCAAATACACTCCCATAAACACTTATCACTATTTATCAACTCAGCATCTATCGTGTCAAAAGATAACAGAAACTTTTCTTGCAATATCACTTCCACAATAAAATTAGACCAAAGATCACACCGTGTCAAGAATCTAAGATACAAAAGAACCAGCTGACCATGGATTTTACAAGCCAACAGTTCTGAACACAAGTTAGTTAATAAATTCTCTTGCCGATATGTTAAGTTTATCACCATTAATCTAGTAGACCTCTAACACGAGTTCAATATTACTTTGTACTTCACAATATATACCTAATAGATAAATGCATGCGATCACAACGTATTAAGACAATCATCATTATAAAATATGCAGAAAATAAAATTACCTGATAAAGCTCAAAATTAAGCCTTTTAAGCATCAAATCATGCGGATTGTCCTTCGAAACACAATCCCCTCTAATTTCTTTGGGCGCGCTGGCAAAGAACTCTTCTTGGGGAACAAGCTCAATGTCCGGATCCTTGGACCTGAAATCCTTGCAAGCTTTTATAGTTTTCAAATAATGGTTCTTTTCATACATCAAATTGTGAAGCTGCAGCGTGGTGAAGTTCACCGGCGCCTTGGCCGCCTCCGTTTCGGCCTTCACACGATCTTCCGCGATCAAAATGGCACGGTTCGCCTGCAAGACTCGTACTTTCGAATCAACACCAAGAAAAAAGCACACTTAAAATTCAAACGAACAAATAAAAAAAGGGTCGCATTGGGCAGTTGTTTGGAAGAAAGACGGGACCTGGCGGAGGTTGACGAAGAGGAGAGCCATTTGTAGGACCAACTCAGGGAGGTCGGATTTGGGGCGGGCGTCCTTCTTGAGGAAGAGCATCTTGGTGGCGATCTCCTCGGCGGCGACGCGGGACTCCTCCAGGGCGTCCTAGGGGGATTCGTGCACCTCCGGCGGTTGCTCCGGCGGAGGCGGCGACGGCGACGGCGACGGCACCGCCTCGCCCTCCTCCACCTCCATCGCCGCCCCACTCTAAACCCTTCCCCACCCCACTTCTTCGCCGGACTCCAATGGTATGGCTTCTCGGGTATAAACCGGCCTGTTGCCGGTCAGCCCAATTGCTTCGAGAGGGAACCCAACTTCCAAAACCATGGGTTTTTTTTTTAATTTTTTAAAACCCTAATCTTCTTTCTTAAAAGAAAAAGAGTAAAATTTTATACAAAACTCGGCTTTGGAAAAGAAAATTAAAAAAATTATCCGGATATTCACTTATGTTACACTTGCTATAACGTAAATTAAATCTTTTCTAAGAAACAAATTTTCACAATATATAATATTTGTGTACAAGAAAATACATTTGTATGTAGGTACACTGGACATCCTTGAAACAAACCTTACACTTTCTGATGACTAGTTCAGTTACTCAAACCCTTAAAAATCAAATGAGATAAGCAAGAAATTTCACAGTTTTTTATGAAGTTATTAACAGAACAATAAAACCACAAATACTAAATAAGGTCGAGTTGTTCATAACCTTGAGTACATATAATCAACAATGTAAGGGCAGAAATGCTCTTGCTCTTACATTTTACTGACCATATAACACTATCTTCTTACATCTGAATCGACTTAGATTAAAAGATATAAAATAAAAAAGCTAAATAAAACAATCTTGCGAAGAACAAGATATTGCATTGATCTATGAGGCGGATATAGCTTTAGTCACGGCATTTTGGAGGGAAGCAAGAGAGTCAATGGCAGTCTTGGCGAACCAGCTGAGCCCTACTTTTACTCTGTGTTCATCCGTTGGCAATCTAAGAAGATAAGCTATTTTCCGGGCTGCAACAAAATTGTCGATGGGGTCAAGAGGTTTTAACTATCTATTATTTCATATATAACAAGCATGATATATATCAAAGAATGGTTCATGTATTCAAAAGGATTTACCAGTATGACCAATTGGCCCATCTAAGGTCAGGCCATCGATAAAGCTCGGAGTTACAGCAGCATCATTCCTCCCCAAAGTCATCATTTCACCAAGATTTTGGAATCTGCATATTTGTGAATGAATCAAACCACATTGAACAGTATAATTTCAAGCCATGGTTTTTCCCGAAAAACATAATGATCAGCTTTGAAGTATTTAAAACAGCTTTTGACAAAAAATCATTAGCCTACAAACCCATTCTTGCAAACAACAAGTTAAGTCAAAAACTTTATATTTGGAATGAGACAGTTTTATGATATGCATAAATGTCAAATAACTCCACCAAATGCTTGTGCGCTTTCAGTCCCAAACTGCATTTCTAGTGCAGGCAAAGCATTTTGTAGTGAAGTTGGTTGACCAACTTCAAGAATGTATTGTTTGCGTGATTGCGCCAATAAGGTTATTTTTAAGTAATTACCTGAATGGTAGTAAAGGTCTATCATTTATTGCTGCCCAGATATTCCAACCAGCAAAATCAGCTTGCTGGTAAGCAACCTGAGAACATTGTGGAAAAGCAATCAATATCCTATCAAGAAAGATCGAACAGCAAAATAACATGACAATGTACCTGTGCATTTGCCGGAAGAAACCTGCCTGAAGAGTCTCTCAAGGCAGCAGAGTCACCTATGGCAAATATTCTTGGATGACCTTTAACTTGCAAAGTTTCGGTAGTCTCAGCTTGTCCTCTTGCATTAAAAGGAAACATGAAAAAACGGTCATCTGGTTCTAATGATGGGATTAATGGTTTAGAGCCAACTGTCCAAAGAACCATATCTGCCTCCAACTTTTGAGCTTGCAAACCTCGCTCTGTAGGTTGAAGTTCTAAGATGAACCTCTCATTGGCTGTCATTTTTTCTGACGGTGCATGGACATTACACTTCCTAATGCAACGAACAAGATAGCCCAAGTAAAGCTGAACATTCCTTGATTGCAATACCTGTGATATACAGTTTTAGATTTAATTCTGAAAAACTAGAAATTGACTAAATTGAATCACTCCCTTTCAGAATGAGAAGACACATAATAGTGCATGCTACACATAACATGCTATGCATGCAGGCTCCCAGTTTTATTATAAGCATCATTTTGTTTAAATGACAAAGTACATGAAAGACTAACAAGAAAGCATATGGCACATCCAATATCATGATAAAGGCAAATATTAAAAAAAGCAGTTTTTAACAATTATAAGAGGAATAGCTACAATCAAGCGGATCAATCATGAGTTTTCAGCATTCACGAGTCTGTTGACTAGCTTGTTTCATATGACTTGAGCCCTTTCAACTAACGCAGAAATATAATTAATAAGGTTATGAGCAAGCATCACTGCATCAGTCAACAAAAAATTATCTAAGCCAATTCTGAATATGCAGAAGGGAAGGATTCCAAGACTGAAACCTCTTCTACAGAAATATCCATCTTGGAGACAAGAACAAGAATAAGAAGGCCACATTGAAGGCTTTCTACTCATCTAAATGCAAAAATTGTTTTATAAATTTAAATTATTTAAGTATTCGATCATCATCTCTTTCAAATATTTGACAATCACATGCATATATGAGTAACGTATTTTAAATTTAGAACAGCTGCAATATATATCCAATGTGGAACACTTTCAATAATTAACAGATCTTTTTGTGGTTTTGAAAGAGATCCTTTGAAAGCTACGATTGTATCAAATACTGTTTTAAGAAAACTACCGCCATGGCAACTTCTCTATTTCCAGGAGGAGCTGAAGGGCAGATTGTGGTTTCAACATTTACTGCTTGAACTACCCCTTTTCCGTTCAGTCTTTCTGATATAGTGGCTGCTAGCTCTACTCCAGAGTAACCACACCCAACTATAACCACATGTACTGGAGAAGAATCATTTCCATGTTTTGCTCGCTCTAACTTCTTCAGCTTATTATTAACTTTCTGCAGTTAATGGTAAATCAGAATAATGAGAACAAGTAGTTGATATTAGCTGCCACAATTACAAGGAAATGCAAACAAAAACTGGAGTGACATCTGAAGTCAATCTACAAAACTGTTGGATGCTCATGAATAAACCTGGAAGCACATAAGAAGCTTTGCTTGGGGGAAGTGACAGAAAAATAGGACAATGAATTTCAAGAACTATGATTCGACAGATAATCTACATTGGTTATCTAGGTGTGAAAATAACTTAAACTTCAGCATAGAAACCTAAAATGAAAAGTCCATACAAGTGCATCATCAAGCGTGGAAAATGGCAGTGCAAACTCAGCAGCACCTGGTACAACATCTAGTTTTGTTTCAGCTCCCAATGCCAGAACCAACCTGGCTGCCCAAAGAAAAGAACATCATGATGTAGAGGGATAACAACATTAACACAAAAAAAATAGATAACCCTAAGCAGCTTACAAAGGATAATGATCTAAGATCAATATATTCTCCAATTCAACAAAATATGATGTGATCTGAAACCTGCTCCTTGTGGATAAATGAATCATTAAAAAGTGGTAAGGAGCTAATCACGTTAAAAGTGAAGCAACCACATTTCTGCCATGGCTGATTATTGTCACTCATAGGCTATTATATTTTTTCTATTTGAAGCACTGAATTCCCAATGGTCTTACTATGTCAAACATTCAAAATTATTAAAGGAAACTAGCAATATTAAAACAAGGAAACTAAAAAAAAAAAAATTGAAACTGAAAAAAAAAGAAGAAAACTTTCAATGTCATACCAGTCATATTCAATATGAACTCCAGTTTCTAGCTGCACCATTCCACCACTAGCTGGTTTTGTTCTTTGATTCATTCCTATATTATCCAATGGATGTAGAAGAGTAACTCTGCCTCGAAAAAATTGCACGCTAGTATTCTTTAGCAAGTCTGAGAATCGGGGAGCTATTTCCCACTCATCTACTTCTGAAACATCATAACAGAATGAAATAAAGTGAATCATACATGCATAAAAATCTATAAAAGGGAAGCCTTTAATGAGCATGCTCCTAATGAAGTTCTATCAGATGGCAGCAAAAAGAAGCACCTCCAGTGAGAAGCTCATACAGCATTGGCTTGAAAACAAATCGATCCGACTGGTCTACAAGAAGCACCTAGACCATATGCAAATTATAAGATAACTACATTATCAGAAAGAACTTGGAAATCCAATGGCCCGAGTTTATGTAGAAAATTTGAATATACATAATATGCTGATGGAATAAAAAAACACCTGCGGTCTTTTTCCCTGGGGCCAACTTAGGGATTCTAATCTTAGGGCTGTATACAAGCCACCAAAACCACCTCCTATGATGCATACTCGCGGCCTCTGCAAACTAAAATTAATAAGCTACAGAAAATTATAATGCCCCTCTAGTGTGCTATCCTAAAATCAAGAACAAGTTGATCAACAAACTGATTCACAAGGTCCAAACAGGTCAGGATACAGTAGAAACAACCTGCTTATCCGGCCAAACATAGGATGGAGGTGGCTTTTCCCTTTGGGGTGTCTGCCCATTCCACTCATCTCCCGCATCTACACTTGCACGAATGCAGTGGAATCTTGCATGAAACCCTCTATAAAAGAACATGCTTGTCATGGGTCCTCTCCGTGACAATGGAATGAAAATTTTCGGACATATCTTCAAACCACCTAAAAATGCCAACAACATTAAGTACTGGTATGCAGTACGAACCAAGCGTTATCTAACCATTGGAATTTAAAAAGACACCAAGTATATACATCTATTAATAAAATTGTCAACAAGAAAATATGCATCCCATCATTATTTTCAATCATACAAGCAGGTCATAAGCACTGTTAGAACTAAAAAAAGACACCAACAATGCGGCATGTCTAAGTAGCTCAAACAAAAGATGCACACATATTAATAAGTGCAAAAAAGAGAAAAGAAAGCAATTTTTTTGAGGAGTGGGAATTGAGGATGCAAAGAGAGATAAAAAAGCAAACATAATGCCACCTTTCAAAAGGATTGATACTAAATGGATTGATAAATTGGAAGGTGGCGAACCAAAAAGGTTGAAAGAAAAGAGCAAAGAGAGATAGAGAGGGAGGATGACGGACGTCGAAATGGGTCGAGAGCCGCTACAGGAGACAAGCGCAGAGCTTCCATTGGCGGCCCGCTTCGTCTCCTCTGATGGGAGGGTTGGAGCGGAGTTGAAGAGTAGTGGTGGTGGGTGGCAAGACGACGGCCGCAAACGGTCACCACGGGTCCGGTTTGCCATCGAACATTTTTCTAGTGTTGAACCCGAATTCGGTTCGGGTATATAATGGTCCTTGGTCCTTGGTCCTTGGCCCAGTCAAGAGAACGCATTGTCACAACCGGACTAGGTATTAGGCTCATGTTTTTAACTATTAATTAAGTTTAATGATGTAAGGCCTCGATTTAATAACATATTGCTACGAGTTACTATTCATGTACCGATTCATTAGACGGGAGAGTTTAGTGCATCCTCCTAAACAAAGGCCGCAGAGTTTATGTTCATGTTAATGTCTTGATGCTTGATGTGCTAGTAATCATAAGTGGTAATTTCATGATAAGTAGATCTTATGGTAGCCGCCACATTTTTCAATAAATTAAGATGCAATGACACAGAGCAACCTTAAGGGGTCAAGTTAAATGTTAGGCCCCGAGGTGCTTTGGTATAGTTTTTCAAGAGTTTTTATGTAATGTTCAATGTCACTCAATGATGGCACTAAACATATGATTTATATTTTCATTATTAAGTTGAATCATTAGGGCTTATTAACAAGTCACACGAGTAATTAACAAAGTAATGTTTTCATGTTTCCTTCGATAAGTTAACATATCATGACTTACAAGTAAGTCACACAAGTAAAAGTTTGAGTAGTTTACCATGATGTTATCTTGCAAAGGCTCATCACTCGAGTCACACGGGTTGTAGTTAATAAGTTTTCGTATTAATATCAGCTTTAATATTATTTTGAGAGATGTAATGCAAACATTATATATACATGTATCATGGTTATGATATGTGGATGCAAGTTACGAACGATGTTTTATCAATTCGATTCTTTTCTTGTAATTAATCGACATGTACATAGTTTAATCTTAATTTTACTATTATTGTTTATTATATATATAAATATGAGATTGATCCGTACCTTACTTTGAGTATTGAATAGACAAAGTTTACTTTTATACACAAGCATAAAAGGTCATAGAAGTGACAAGATGGAGACTCGAGGTTTAAGAGCTTTTATTTTGTTTTTTTAGCTTTATTTACATAGTAAGATAACAATATTAATGGACTTGTGCTAAAAGGGTATATATATATATATATATATAAATAATTTAATTTTTATTGATGTATGGATATATAAACTAGTATTTATATTGTAACACCCCAAATCCTGTTTACGTTTGTGAATCGCATTGGCATATTACAGGCCCCGGTTGGGTCGGCTAACCCTAACCTAACTCATGCGGATCCAATCTCGACGTCTTAAGATGAATATATAACTCGTAATGCATGGATGAATGCACAAACCCTAACATGGTACTACATGAATGACATCCAATTCAAAGTACACACTAATACAATTACGATCAAACTCAATAAAAATTTTAAAATAAAATGGACAGAGTCTCCCCTAAAATACAATTAAGAGTCCACCCTGTCAAAACAACATTTACCAATATATGCATATATCAACAATTTCAATCACACATAATCTAATATACTGTATGCCCATTATGGAACTTAGGTTTCAACCCACCACACTTCTGTTGCACGCTCTAATCACATTTCACCTCTTGTTGTCATGTCTTAGTTTTTCATCACATCATAACATCATCTCATTGCATTTAATCATATCTTATCATTTCTTAGCATTTTACATCATTCACAATATAATAGCATCATAAATTGAATATTAACCACTCTAACGATTGACATGTGTACAAGTGACAACAGTGCTCCTCCATCCAAG